>KN837275.1:70825-105685 GCA_000827215.1 Sphaerobolus stellatus SS14 | reverse complement strand
AGAGGGTAGCTCAAGTGGAGCCTCTGTTACGGGTGCGTTGCATACTATCCATATTCCCGGGTTGAAGGACTATTAGATTTAATGTTTGACACTTGCACAGATGCCAGTGGGACTCATCGGAAGGCTAAAAAGGTTGGCTCAGCGAAAAGTACGTTATATCCGATCCATAAACCTATATTTAAATATAACGTCAATTTGCATAGAAGGGAAGCTTTCAAAGGTGGTCTCTGGAGATTCGTCAAACACGTCAGAATCTACCGGTGGTGCGTTGTCCTTCCATCTTGGCAGACTGTTTTTAATCTGCAATTTTCTAGGTGGCTCTGCGGATGCTAGTGCGACCTCGACTGACCCGACTGTACCAGCGCAGAGACGTTCACTCTACCCTAAGGTATTCTTTTACCTCCTGTCTTATTATATTAGTTAATTAACTCAATGCATATCCAATAGATTCGTCGCTCGTTCTTTTCATTTGATAATTCAGAATGAAGGAATTTGCAGACATTTATTCAGAGCACTTGCAGAATTTGGATAGAAGGAGATACATATTTGACTTACCTTTGTATATTGACCTGATTATGCAAAGTGTTGTAAGTAATTGATGAAGTAGCAATCCCCATCGTACGAAGCTCAGTTTAAGTGGTTATTAACACCTCAACGTTACAACGAACTTTCTAGCTTCCTAGCTTCTCCTATTATAGTGTATCAGATATTACAGCTCAATAGGCATCGGCTTTCAGTGCGCATACATGGGGTATGAAGCTTTATTTTCTTAGCAATACTACTTGGCATATCGATGTGTCAACTGAGTTCTTTTTCTTTTATAGCGTACTACAGTATTAAATCGAGGTAAAGGAGGTAGGTTTACAGTCAATAATATCCTATAATTTCTTTAAGGAGATACTTCAATAGTCCTTCCTTCTTCGCCCGCTTTTTGGAAAATATTTTCTTATTCCTCACTGTATACTCTCGCAGTTCGTGGATGTTTCGAAATTTCCTTTCGACTTGTTTTCCATGACGGTGGGCATCGACGACGTCAAAGATATTAACAAACACATTTTTCACCCTCTGTAAGGAAGAGAGGATGTGAAAGGCTGCCAGGACAAGTTGATATGCCATAACCACTCACTGTGCGACACTGGGTTATAGAATCCGGAACAGGAGAAATGCCAATAGTCCCGCATAAGTCAGACCATTGCTGGTATCTGTCCTCCCCTTTGCCAAAGGCCGCATCAAATTGATCCCTCAAAGCCTCTTGAAGAGCAGATAAGGCCTCTCTCCGAGTCGCGTTTCTTTTCCCCCAATGCATAAATCGACAGAGCCGACCGAATTCTGCCATCGTTTCATTATCCCTGTTGTAGTCGAAACCATCGTAGGAGGTGAAAAAACTGGTGAGGGGATCTGCCAGTGAATCCTGCATGATGGAGCTCAAGCTAGATCGTTTAATATTTTTAATGGTTATTTTCTGAGTAGATTGTGTGAGAGACAGCATACCTTTCAGTAGTCTACGATATTTGAAGGTGAACACGAAATCGACGAAAACCCTTGTCCAGCGGCGCCATTTTCACAGCCAGTATTAGTCACAAGAAGCATGGCACGATGCGAGCCTGTGGTCCTGTGGTTAATAGCCTTAATTCCGCTCTGTTACACGTTTATTTCTCACAATCGTACGAGGGCTAAAATGGATTCGCTCTTTCCTTCATCGCAGAAAGGCAAGTTAGTACCAAGGTAAGCCTGAGGATAGCCTGTTAATTGAGGAAATGTTATGGCTCACTATCTCATATTTGGCGAACCTATTGATAGTGCCTAGTTAAAGCTAATTAATTATTTGAGCTGGATGAAGGAGCCTGAAACTTGAGTGACTCAATGGTCGACCATCGAATATTCGAGAATGAAGTCCAAGCCGCTGCGGAGGTGATGCGGATTCGCGGCGCTTGAATCGGAGGGCCTGCGCCGAACCTACGGCAACCCGGCGTTTCGGATGGGATCCCACTTCCAGTTTACACCTCCTTTTCCTCCAGTAAACGAATCCCTAGCCAATGTGCTTATTTAGGCTCTTCCCATTTGAGAATGGCTTAGGGATCTCTTCCAGATCATATTCGTGACGGGGCTTACGCTAAACCGAACATACAGTGATACACAGGAGCTTCAAGAGCACCGGAACGGCGCCCAAACTAAAGATGTAGCGAACATCGCCGTCATAGATCGTCCTTACGCATCTCTTTATAACAGTTTATGCCAGGCTCCATATCTATTTCAATAGCCTCCAGCCTATTTGCTTCACCTTCGTCCTGGCGCCGCTCGCACGTGAGATTGTCATACTAAGTGCCGCGTAAAGTCGTGCAGGCGGTGGGCAATGTGCTCCAAACATGTACGTTGCAACATATATTTCATTATTCCATCTTTAAAGAACTCTATTATAGAATTCTATCCTCCTGCCCACTTTTGATAATCTGTAGCATCCGAGCTGATATCACTTGCATCCTGTATTCAGTATTGTTATGGGCAGATTTGTGATCTTATCTTTGATGTGAGCAGCACGACTCTTCCACTACTCATCTCAAATCTAATCTTGGTATCTAAAACTTAACGCTTAGGATACCCCTTTCGATTCAGACACATCTGAGAAGTGCCAAGAGTTAGAGAAGAACTGCCGTCCGATACCACGAGTCGCAAATATCATCGCACTTGAGGGGTCGAACGCAAAGTAAAACCGGACTGCTCAGAATATGTTTTAAATTTGGATTGACCTATTTCGGCCTGAATATGTTGTTTATTTCGGCGAAAGGCAATATTTTTAAACTATCTATTTTTACATCACACTCCTATCTCAGATGTCTATTCTACACGGGAATTCTGACTACTTAAGGGTATGAAGATGGGTGCCAAACCCGGTGGAATCCATTGAATATGGAAACCATCTAGGTGGGCTGAACAAATGATTCAGGGGGCTAACAACCGTGCATCATCGGCGCCTTTGGAAATACGTGCTCATAAATGGAGGGCCGCTGTGGTTTCTCGTCCCTATCCCTTCTTTCCCTCAGGACCTGGCGTCACTGTGAATCCATTTTATTTCTGCTCTGAATAATGTAAGGAAATTTCCATTGAAGTTTATACTCAACCTTCTCTGACATTTATATTTTACAGTCCCTTGTCCTTTTTCCTGACATACATTTTTTCTTCCATTATGAAGCTCAATATTTCCGTTTTCTTGGTCGTTTTACCTTTTATTCTTTCGGCATTAGCCATCCCATTGAAGGTCAGAGGTAAGCACACACGAATAGTAGTTCTATGTTGTTCTGCTAACAGATCCTCCGTTTTCCTTTCCTTTCTGTACAGCTGTTGCGCGATCTACAACCAGACTTGTATGTTTTATTGAAAATTTCCAAAACTCGATGTATACTCACATGAAAACCCAGGCGTCTTCGGACAACCCTAGCGTTATGTCCGTCAGCGGGAATTCCCTTGATCCTTCAGTAACCCTTGAAGGAGAGGATGTGTCTGCTGTCAATAGCACCAGTGTTGACGATTCCCAGAATAGCGAGGACGATTCTGATACTAGTCTAGATACTGGGGGTTCCACTGACGATTCCTCGGACCTTGGAAGTGACTCGAGTTCCAAAAGCACCGACGTTAATGGAGCTAGCACCGATATCACTGGTAACGGGAATAGTACCGACATTAGTGCAACCACTAGTAATAGTACTGATATCGTGGGCAGCGGGAATATTACCGACAGCAGTGGAGCTAGCAGTACTGATATCGCGAGTAGCGGGAACAGCACCGACCTTGGAATATTTGGGGACCTCCTCTCGCAGGCTGATCCAGCAATGGTATCAGCTTTACGTCAAGCTATTGACGTTCTTGATGATCAATGGAACGGCTTCGCTGGAAATACCACCGATTCTTCGAGTGCCCAGGATGGCTCCGAGGGTGGATCTGATGCAACTGGGGACGCAAACACCGCTGGTTCCACTGACTCTGCCGATTCCGCGGACGGTACGTTATATATTTATACACCTTGGTTGAAGAACAATATCTAAGTATAATATTGCATAGATGGGTCAGAATCTGCAGAATCGTCAAACATGACAGATGGTGAGTAGTCCCTTCAAACTTGGAAGAATGTCCGGTTTATGATGCAATATGCGCAGATGGCTCTGAGGATGATTGTGAAACCTCGGCTAATATGACTGCTGCGATTGGTTCGGCTGTATCTTCCAAGAGACGTTCACTTCCGAAGGTATTTATTTTATCTCATGTCTTCGTATTTGGGTTTAATAAAGCTATTCGCGCTAGATCCGTCGCTCGTTCCTTTCCTTCGACGATTCGCAGTGAAAGAAAGTGTAGAAAATATTAAGAACAGTACAGAATTTGGGATAGAAGACGATCATTATTCGATTTCTCTCTGTATTTAGACTGGAATTTTATACAAAGAGTTGATAAAAAAAACTCCTAGGTATCTCAGCAAGTAACTCGGATCCTATCGTACTCGGAAGCGGTCCGCCTGAAGCTTTCAGCGAACAACCCATTCAGATAACTAATAAGTTACTTTGCCTCAGATGTGATCATTGGGTTTGGTTTGATCAGCTGGTGTGCATGTATGCTGTACGAAGCCCAGTTAATGTTACTTCTTAACAGAGTACTCCTATTCAATCAATGAGATTATGGTTTTAACGGAACGAAACCTGCTTTCAGATGTCATGGTCTTCTAGCATCTAGCATATTTTATTATCATATCGATGGAAATAGAAGAAACAACATGAAAAGGAACAATATTGGATAAGATATTCATGATGGTTAATCTAAACCAATATTTCTGAGGAGATATTTAAGGAGCCCCCGCTTCGCTCGCTTCTTTGGGAATGTCATTCCGTTTTCAATGGTGTACGTTTTCAATTGCTGAACATTGCGAAAAATAGGCGTTGCCTGTCTGCCTTGCCTCTGTGCATCAACAACGTCGAAAACATTGACATGGACGTGTTTGACCCTCTGTTGAGTACAGAATGTAAGTTTTGGAGTATTCGAAGATATCTTTCAAAAAAAAGCCCACCTTTTTACATTCACTTACAGACCCTGGAATGGGCACAATTCCAAGAGTTCGACACAGGTCACACCATTGTTGGTAATCCCCGTCCTGTTTGCCGAAAACCAGTTCGAATTCTTTCTGCAAGGCGCGTTGAAGGGCAAAAATTGCTTTTTGTTTTCGCTTTCCGCCCTCTACCCACTGTCTGAAACTGGACAGTCGTTCAAACTCTTCGAGAGTGCCCTTATTTCTATCATAAACGAAACCAGTGCTCGGATACGACGCGAAAAAATTGGCAATAGGGTCTACCACCGACATTTCGAGGTATAAACTAGATCCTTCCAAGTCCATCGTTATTGGTATTTTTCTAGTAGCTGCATGAGTCATGACATACCTGTTTGTAATTGTCAATCTTTGACGGAAAAAGTGAAATTTGGCGTGGAAGATACGAGGGTCACGGTCGCGGGGAAAATGGCTCTTGACCTAGCCTAGCTGTGTCAAGCTGTCTTTCATATAGGGGGAATAGTCACAAGAAGCAGGCAGCGATGCGAAGTGCCAGGTTTTGCGGTTAATATCCCTCTATCTCCGTTCCGCTCGATTACATGTTCATTCCCTAGAACTGGACCACTGGCGGGGTTAAGACGGACTTAATCTCCCCCACTATTCGTTACATAAGGAAGGCAAGTTATCTGAGAAGAATCTACTGCTAGCACGAGAAATTTTATAGTTTACCATTTCCTATAAGCAGAGCCTTCCGTTTTCGTATTGCCCACTGGCATTGAGCAAATTCGAGTTAGATGAGGCTGGCTTCTAGGGCAATTAAATTGTCCCGAACATAGTTTCTATGGTCAACTGGGCCTCTGGCAAAATTTTCAAAAAATTATGATGGTATGCAAACGATATGTTTTAAATTGTACCAGGACGTCGAATGCGACCTTGAGTCTTGAAGCTCAAACATGCTGCAGTACTAGCCCGAAATCCCAGTTCGTTAATATATGATAAAAAAAGTGAATACCATAATCATTGAAGTATGATTCCGCTGAGTCCTTACTGAATATTGGAAAATATTGGGTTATCCCAGATTAATATTATTCTATTCATAGGGAATTGCTGCGAGTAGGGTTATAGTCCTAACTTTTCTGTTGTAATTTTTTTTAGTTCGATATATTGACCATGGAACTCTTTTAATAAGTACCTAAAACTGGGACTTAACGGCGAACGCTGACGCTTTTTTTGTGATCGATTGACATAATCCGGGCGTATCAGTGGGCGGTGTACAATCAACTGAATTTGAGCTCACGATCTTCACGGCCTAGCCCTCCCTTCAAGTTAGGATATTGAGTTATCCCAGAGTCACGTACCTAGCATGATTATACCTTGAATATTTTCATCGTAGTAGTTAAACAGCGTTCGTGACAACAAGTGACTATTGCTTCCGATAAGTGCGAGCCAATGACCAAATTTAGCTTCTGTCTGCCACTGTGCCAGTGGATAAAGGCCTTACGGAACTCTCCCTTTCCTTAGATCCTATTCTGCGATGGATCCTACTCTAATCGAAACATGTGTGGTGTTACAAGAGGAGGAGTGGGAAGCTTTAAAGGTGCGTGCGTACGGTGTCCTCATGCTCTGAAGATCTTCAACGACAGCTGATCGAATCGCGTGCAGGTAACATATCCAGAGCTCATTCCTTCAGAAAAAACACCCTCAGCAGATGAAACGACATCCCTAAATATCAATGTTAACTTTCCTAAGCCAATATTCGCACATGTCTTCCAAGACATGAATGGCATTGACACGTACTTGGAAACCCCGGTCGGGCCAGTGGAACTAACATATCTTCCCCCACTCCAGATCTCATTCTCATTACCTCCTACATATCCAACAGAAGTTCCACCAATGATTAAGCAAATCAAATCGGAATACAGCTGGTTACCTCTAGAATGCATATCCCAGCTGACACGAATGTTATTGGATATGTGGGACTCGGACGGCGTACTTATGCTTTGGGTCGATTATATCGAGAATGGGGAAATGCTTTCTGAGTTGGGGTTGATGTCCTCTGATGGGAAGTCTATAAGGTATGTCATTTACTGATATACCTACGTTCTACCTACATAATTATCTTCTCAGACTGCAGCATCCCGCACCCACAGTAAACGTGCTCGTCTCGTCTCTCATCTCTTACGACGCCAGCTCTCGCCTCAAAAGACTACTTTCTTCAAATCATGATTGTCCTATCTGCCTTAGCCGTCTCCCCGGCACATTATGCATCCAACTTTCACTCTGTAACCATATTGCTTGTCAACAATGTCTGAAAAACTTCTGGGGAAAATGTATTGCTGAAGGAAATGTCACGAAAGTGGGATGTCCAAACATCGAATGCATGAAAGAAGCACGAGGCGCGTCGATGAAAGATGCGAAGGCGATACTCAGTCCGGAGCAGATTATGAGGTGGAAGAGGTTGCTGCAGAAACAAGAAATGGAAAAAGGTGGGTATATTATGCATATTCGTTCAACTAATTAAGCGTACATATTCGCGAATTTAGACCCCAGCATAACCTACTGTCCCAACGGACCTTGTCAACGCCCCGTCAATCCTCCTCCTGCCTCTCCGGACGGGCCAGAATGGGATCTTCTCCGCACATGTGAGTGCGGTTTCAGCTTCTGTGTGTTCTGTCGTCGAGTCTGGCATGGTCCCCATACGCCGTGTCCTGAGCCGCCTACGTTTGTGGAAGAGTATCTGAGCTATCCTGAGGATTCGGAGGGGAGAAGAACAATCGAAAAGAAGTATGGGAAGAAGATAGTTACATCATTTGTGGAGAATAGGATTAATATGGAGTGGAAGGAGAGGGAGACGATGGGGTGAGTTTTATTTTATTTTAATTTTATTTTCATCAGTCATGACTGATTGGGGACACAACTGTATAGATGTCCAGCATGTAAAGTCCGCGTTGTAAGTGCTATATTATATTATGAAATATCATTCTTAATTTATGTCCATGTATTATCTAGCAAAAGAACCGGGGCTGTAACCACGTACGTCCGGCGGATCCTCTCCTTCCCGTTCACATTAACATACTTCGCGAACAGATGACATGTACCCGCTGCAAGTATGCCTTCTCCCATCAGGTCCTCAATTCGATCTAATCAACTCTGATTCCTTCCTTTGTGCTTATAGACATCACTTCTGCTACACCTGCGGCGCATCCCTCGACCCACTCGATCTTTATCCACATTTTGACCAGAAATCGAAACCTCCGCGGCCATGTAAGTTATTTGACCCAGATGCTGAGGCGGTTGAGACAACTTAAATACGGATTGATTTCTTCGCTCTATATCTCTCTCTCTTGGGTGTTTATGCATATCATGTAACTATCGATATTGACGGAGTCTGATAACATAGCGATATATGCAAGAGACTAATTCTAGCTTTAGAAACTTATAATCCGAAAAGGAACTGTAATCTAAAAGTTATAAGAAGACAGTGACATCATGACATCATGAGTGCACTCGAACATCTCAATATCCGCCAGTAACTTTCGTTTTGCTCCTTTGGTATGTGTCGCTGTCAGGCTATAGTGCAACTACTACAGCATAGCGATCCCCGTCAAGCCATATTATGATGCTCTCATCGAGCTCAGACAAAGATTCTCACTCATCCACATGCAGCCACTTTCCCGGCTCTGCATTCCAAGTGCTGATTTTCTCCCTTTCTAGGAATGCATCATTTTATTTTCTGTTTGTGCCCAAATAGATCTGAAGACTCGAGAATTAATCCCTTACTACTAATTTCAATTCTGCCTTTAATGTGTTACCATTGCATTCCCCTGACTTTATTACCACCACTACTACCCTATCCTAGTAAGTACTCTGCTCCAAGCCCCTCAACCGGCTGCCAAAGTTGGGAGACCAGCGGCGGCACCGGCATCAGGAAACCTGGCACGGGCGCGTCTTAGCGCCGGCGGTAGGGGGCGGTATGAGCGGTGGATAGAGGTATCTAGTCATAGATAGTGCTATATCTCGTATTTAGCGAATCCGCAATAGCATACCTCGCCTACCACGGGCGTCTCCTCTAGGCGAACTAGGTAGGCTATCTAGTGCTATATACATTTTGCAAGCTTTGCTGATGGGTATTTCCAACGTAACTATGTACTTGATAATTAAAAATTCGATGCCGATCGCAATTTCAATTACTAGGTTAGATTACTAGACAACATGCCCAGGTCCTGGACCATCATGTCAACGATCGACAATCACAAGTCCACCCATCATTGCCAATCTTGTCGTCAACCACCGGTCTTACTATTAGCCTGCTCGACAATTACTTAAACGTTGCTTAAGCGTATCATTTCTTGTCTTCAGGTTCACGTTCGGTCTCTATGATACGGATTTACTGCAACGCAAGTGCGCATTATTGGGAATTCGGAATCACGGTCCATGCACGGTCGCATTGATCACCGGTTGCTCTTCGTTCGATCAATTACACAAATGATTTACTGCAATGCGAGGTGAGTGCGCATCATTGTCGTTGCAAAATCGGGAAATTTGAGTTCCACCAGCCGTGCGTGGGCACTAAATTGAATAAAATAACTATGAGCGTCTCATCAGCCGCTCTTTGACTTAATCAGGCTAAGTCTTACTAGCGGTGAAGATAGCCCTATCAAACCATTTACTTATATTCAAGATTCCTCTCGATTCTTTCCAGGCTTAGCCACAAACACTTTGCTTGAATCTCGAGCTCCGAAGGTATCTGAATCGGAACGGAGAATCAGAACGACAGAGCATAAGGAAATGTATAAAGGTTGCTCTCGACTCGGGATGACACTGACACAAAATGCCATATAAGTAACTGATAGATTGATACATAAGTGATTCTGAATAAATTACATTTCTCCTCATCGGAAGATTGACATAGACTAATAGTAGGCCAGAGTACCTGTTTGGATGCGAGGACAGATCTGTGATTTTAAAAATACAAGGTCATTAAAATTTAGCTTTTGTCTCAAATGATCCAACTTACTGTCATTAGCCATTTCAAAGGGTATTATCATTCCTGTTCATCATTCTACCCACTTTCTACTGGGTTTACTGCCCAAGGAAATTCTTCTGTTGTGATGTGGACTTTAGTGTCAACACTAGTAGATTGTTAAGCCCCGTGCTTAAGTGTCACAACACGTGACTTCGTTTCACCTCTACGAAGCTTCGGAGAAGGTCACATACCTTCGGAGAGCTTCGTTGGGACTTCGTTTGACTTCCATCTTACTTCGTTTGACTTTGCTTCTCATCCCATCTTCGTATCCGCACAACAAACCCTTTGCCCACATCCTGACTTCTTCTTGATCCCAAGGGCAACACCTTTGCCCACATACTTCCTTCTATCACACTATCCGCTCCACTATTCCATAAGACTATTATTGGTCTTCCCCGGACCTGGCACAATTGGTCCTCAACACTTCTTCTATTTCGACAGGTGATACTTCGTCCTGCCCGTTCCTAGTTCGTTTGTATTGTTTCCGTTCACTTATCTTTTCTTATGGCATATTTCCGTTTGCTTATTTGTTCTCATGACATATCCTCCGTTCGCTTATATTTGTATTGCATATTTGTCCGTCATACCTTTTCTATCATTCACATTATTTGTTTATATATTCCTCCGAACCTTCGCTATTCGATGATACGCATATACCCATTGTTCTATCACTTTATTCGTGTTATGTTCTGCATTTGACTTATTTGTTTGTAAGACTTCCTTCCGCTTTCGTTCATGGACTTATAGTATATAAGTACATGTATCTTAGCTAGTTTTCTCCAGTCGGAAATTAGCCCCTTAGACCCTACCTTATGTCTTAACCTTATAGACCTATTGTATATCCTTCCTATAAACTCGAGCCTAGTGCTTACTCCCTCTATATACTTCAGACCTCTATTACCTCCGAACCGAATACTACCTTCAGAGATCAACTCCAAACTTTACCTCGAACCTTTGATCCTACTCCGAAGTCCTACCTTCGTTTGGGACTTTGTTTGGAACTTCGGTATTCGAATCTGCCCTTATATTCTTGGGTCTGATCTGTTCCAAATTAAGGACATGTACATTTCGAGGCGGCGCAACCTACGACGTTGAAGCCAAGTCCTTCGGTTCTAACCCTTCGTTTTTTAGTGTGACTTCATTCGTTACTTTGGTCACGCTTCGGAACCCTTCGTTAGGATCAGCCTGTAACATAGATGGTATATGGAATATGGTCTGCTTTGGGTTCCACCATATCACTTTCCTCTTCCAACTCAAAATCTATCCCAGAATTTCCAAATTCTTCAATAAGAGTTTCATTTAGGTGTTGCAGCTGTCCTTGGACACCATAATAAGGTGGTGGTATGTGGACAGGAGGAATAGTTTGGACCCTTGAGCTGAACTAGCAGAGTTGAAGCATAAATTTGCAAAGAAGAATGGGAGGTATGCTATATTAATTGATTAGCAGAGACAAATTATTTAAAAGTGAGGATGAACACAGCTTCAAGTCCAACATAAACTTCGCTAAACAATGACTATGTCACCATGATACTTAGGATAAGATTTATCTTGCAGAAAATATCTTACTTACAGTTATTGGCTATGTAAGTGATATAAATATTTTTTAACATTTTAAATATCTGAGGGCAATACCTTCTGGTCAAGATTATTTCCCAGGATGTGTATAACAATGATGCTGATTTCATCGAGTTACTAATTGGACTTCAGAATAAATGACTCTAGATGACTGACATAAAGTAAATACACCTACACAATGTTATTTTTTAATTCAAAATTTTTCTTGTCACAAGAAGAGGATGATGTTAATACCTGTAAGAGGATAGTAATTAGCTGATACATGTTAGAAATTACCTAGTGCAGCCACATTCATATAACTGTTCATAATATTGCAAAAACTAGGTGTAGATATGTGAGCAGATATCCACAAAGACATACATTTAGAAAAATCTCTGTGTCAATTCCTTGTCGATAGTGAATGTCTCATGTACTAATAGAAGATCCATCTGTTGACTGGATTCCCCTGGCATGGAGCTTTCTCTTATATAATATTTTAATTCCAGGTCAACCTTGGAATAGATGTTCAGCTGCTGAATGATACAAGATTTAGAAGGGTAACCCAGACAAGTCTGAGCTAAGTATATTCCAACCGGTTCATACCCGAAGCCGTCACGAGATAATGTAAGATAAGATCAATGTTTGATCCCTGTAGTAGCATAGCCCTCCTCATGTTACAAAAATCCAAGAATACCTGATGAACCCTTTCAGGGATTCAAAAAGAGAATCAGGCCTCATCAGGCCTCAATCATGATCTAGACTGGATTTTCCAGGTGAGCGGAATAACTCAGTGTGGCAGTTGGAAATCAATTATCTATTATGCAAGTGTGAGCTGCCGCTCTTTCAGTTGGGGATAGAGAGATCAATTTGATGAATTCCCCACTTCTTGGATATTCAAGTAAGTGGTGTAATTCAACATACTTGTGTGCGCTGTGCAGCCTCAGTTTAATTAAGAAGTCTTCAAGTAGTGTATGACAGTCCGTTTGCACAAAAGGTATGAAAGGGATGCACAACCAGACCATTTCTGACCCGGTACTTCAAGCTCAGGATATTGCTGTAATGTGTACATGTTAAATTCTTTGGAAGATTTAGATGGGTTCAGGTGAGTGTCAGTAAGAAAGGCTTGAAGGAAGAGGATTGTAGAACGTAGTGAAGTCCAGTAGTTGGCAGGAATATAGACCAATAGACATAGTAATAGATCCCAGACAGTCTCTATAATCAAAGAAAACCTAGTTTGTTCTGGCTGGCTGACATGCATAAACGGAGGGTACACAATGAGGACTCCTTCCTGGATGATGGGCTGTAGTCAAACACTCCGCAAGATGTGCTTGAGGAACTTCGCTGGGTAAAACAGTCATGGTGACAGTAATAGTAAAAGAGATCTCAATGCTACACCCCATTCACTTGATAAGGAAGAGCACAATCCGCCAAAAACAAGTAAGGACTTTATATATGACCTCTACTTCTCTTGGTTCCCGGGGCATATATAAACACTCTGAAAACGGAATATAGAGTCAATAAAAGTGTAGATAGAAATTTAGAAGGTAAGTACAAGATGACCTCTTCTCTTTCTCCCTCACTCCTATATATTCCGTGATCCTCCTCACTCTGAATCCTCCGTTCGGACCATTCTCCATCCATAACCTCCCAAGCCTTCCCTCGTCCCATTACCCCACCCTAAGACCTTCCCTGATTACAATCTTGTCAATCTCAAGTCCTTATATGCCCCCATATGCCCCCATTATACTATTTATCTCTCTCCTTACACTCCAATATCCCTCTTCTCTTATGCTCCCATAGACTCCCAATAATTCAGATTGGTCGGTGTTGAACGTTGTATATGTGCCGTACAGCATGTACGGACCATACGCCGGTTTATATCTGGCATGGATGATGATTTTCACTTTTTTCCTTCTTAGGGGACTTGAAACAACGCCAACCCTTGCTTCCCAGCGCCGCTGTCATCGGATTGTCAGCGAATATTCCTACAAATACTCCTTCTTACTACTTGCAACAATGCTTAAGAAACCCTAGTATGCTTTATGCAGCGTACTGACTAAGCTCCTAGGCACGCTATCCCCTGCAACCCATCAGATATAAAACATTCACCAATCCACCCAAGACCGGTTTAGGAGCCTAGCCTGCTCGACGTGTTGCTCTTCGTTCGATCAATTAAATGATTTACTGCAATTCGAGTGAGTGCGCATCATTGTCATTGCAAAATTGGGAAAATTGAATTCCATCAACCGTGAATGAATGAATTGAATAAAATGATTATGAGAGTTCCACCAGCCGCTCTTCGACTTACAGCGTAATGGCACGTATCTCTTCGACAATTAGGATAGTTAGCGGTGGATAATAAATTGAATAAATTAATAATGGTGGTCTTCGAGTTATCCCGAGTGACAGAGACGACTCGTGAGGATAGGCCTGTCAACCGATGTAATTATTATATACAAGGGGTAATTCTTCTCAGCTGAGGTCTTGGAGTTTCCTCGTGCGCTTCCAGGCTTAGGGTCACAAGCATCGCTGGCCTGACTCTGAACTTCGGAAGGTATCAGAAAGGGGATTCTAAGTGCCAGGATGCGCGCCGTGAGGACAGATAATCACATAACGATTGCTCTTGGTCCGGGATGCCCCAAAATGCCATATAAGTAGAAAGGTAGATACATGAGCGTTCAGGTGTCTGTCGGGAAAATGAAATGGGCTAATAAGAGTGCTGTCTGGGATAAAAAAGCAGGAAAACAGTTATTTTCCCAACCAAAGGACATATGATTCAACTCACTGCTATCGCATCTCAAGAGGTATTACTATCACTATTTGTACCCGGGTTCGGGATCCTTTCTACGAAGTTTATTGCCCAAGGGAATTCATTGGCACCTTCTGTGAAAGGGGCCTCAGCTGTATTAATACCGGCAGAGGGTATCGGCTCTCCCTCAAGTTCGATTTCAAAGACGACTTCACCATACTGTGCTCCAGAGCTTCCAAATTCTTCAATAATGGTTTCATGGATACGTTGGGGCGGTCCTCGTATGCCAGGAGTTAACACTATGTGGACAAAAGGGACAGTTTGTACTCTTGTACTGAACAGACGGAGGTGGAGTATGAACCTGCAAATAACAATGGTGCATATACTACTGCATAGTTGAATGTGATTAGCAGAGGTAAATCAGGAAAGAATTAGGACGAACACATTTTCAAGGCCGAGATAAAATCCAGCAAGCCCTGGCTATGATACAAAGGATGAGATTGATCTCTCAGAAACCAGCTCACTTACAGTTACAAGCTATTAAACGAGATCAATATTCACTTTAAAGTTACTAGAATCTAAGAACATCCTATACCTTCTCCTCAATATTGTATGCCACGGTCCATAGAAGGATTACACTGGTATTGTCAAATCACTAATAGGACTTGATAAGAAGCGTCTCTAGATGACTTACAAGCCGAGAATAATCCCTATAAAATATCTGCCCTATAGCTTTGAACGTACCTTGCTGCCTGAACAATTGGGTCAATGATGTCCCCATATTACGTCTCTCCCCAGATTCAGAGCCGTGACACCGTTTGCACTCTCTCCATGCAAAATAGAGTGTAACGAACAGGACTACTACATCAGATGTCAGAGCAAGAATATTTGCCACCATGTCTGAAAATTATAAAAGGCAATCAGTGGCAATGGTTTATTTCATAATAGTAATAGTTTCCTACTCCTGACTGCAGATTAACAATGCTATCTCGTTCTGAATATACGGCAGAACTTACAGAGTGGACACGGTATCTGCAGAATTATTCATATCTGATCTCAATGCACCCTGATGGTTTAATATTCAATGTGAGGACATGTTAAGCACATTAAGCAAAAATAAGGTGACATACAAGCGAAACACCCGCATATACTGCAAGGATCAAACACAATCCGCAGCTCACGAATGGACTTCCCTCAGAAATAGCATGTGCTCTTCGGAACCGCACGACTAAAAATGGGGTAGTAGACTTTCAATTAGAACACAGGAGAAAAAAAACATACATTGGATGGAAGTTGCATTCAGAACGCCAAGCAGGGTAGTAAGCCCTGCTATGATCGCAGATACCCTGATTAAAATGATTTCAATTGTAATTCTGGGTATATGCTGGATATACATACTATCAAAGTCTTTAAGTCTCGTTTCTTCAAGGCAAGAGTCGAAGCGAATGAATATCATACCGTAAGGGAGCCGCTTCCTTCGTAATTCACGATGTAAGGAACTGAAAGGACTGACTGTGCTAGAGCCGAATATCGTGCTAGGAGATATAGAGCTCAGCCCAGTCCAAATCGCCTTCTCCATATGAACATAATTTCATCTCCTAATGTTAGGAAAGTATCGTATATTATGAACGCTTTTAATGTCTGTAAGGGAGTGATTTCCTTTCTTTCTGATACGTGGGAGTTACCTAGTGCGGCTATGTTTTTATAGTTGCCTACCAGTCTGCAAAATGAGAGTGTCTTCTTAGGGACAGGAACAGGAGCAAATAGCACACAGACATGCGAATGGAATAATTATCCGCAGCGAGGATAGCGAGTAGCATGGCTATACTGAGGCCATCCGGCGCATTCAAGCTGCCGCGTATATAGGCTATAGGGCATAGCGAGAAGAGGCGTTTTTGATTATATATTCAACGGATGAAACACAGCGGTAGAAGATTTAGAACTAAACCACCAGTCAGAGGAACTAGGATGGCTGCATATGCAACGCATACGGGCACCTACGGCTGCTGAGACTCCCAGACTGTTTACTGTGAGCATCCATACTTAATATATGTATATTGACATCAATAATGAGATATATGTTCAGCCGCTGGATTCTGACATTAGAATGATGAACTAGATAACTGGACTGAGATGGGAGATATTCATTTGTGAGTCTGAACCTCAGTTTAGTTATTTAAATAGATATTTTTCTGGGAAGCGTGATCCGTTCGGAGAGGCACAAAGGAAGACCGTGAAAGATATTAAAAGGGAGACTATATTTATCCTACCGTAGCTTGAATATTCTTCTAGTGCATATCAATACCTCTCGAGCTGATCCTCGGACAACTACTACCCTCAGATTGCTATTACAGCAGTGATCTTCATCAGGCTCAGCCGCGGCATTGCAATGGACTATAGTTTCAAAGACAGAATCGCGATCACTCTAATGATTATTCTGGCGAGGAATAGGAGGAATCCGTAGATATCGAAACAAAAGCTTATAGTAAGCTACGGGATTGAAACCCGTCCTCCAGATCTCCGCTAGTGCTTGGTTGAGCGCTTGTTTGTCTGTTTGTTTCCGTAGATGAATTAGCTACGAGAGTAGGCGCGAAATCCGCGTTATAGTAATCTCAGAAAGAAAGAATAAACAAATACTTAAACAAGGCCCGCGTCGATACTCAAATTTGGCACACGTTCGTCATTCGGTCGTCGTGCAATTTAGGTAAAAGTTAAACATATGGTTATTGAAGCATTCGGTCTTCGCATCGGTCTTCGAGAAGGCTTGGAGACAAGGAACGACCGGTCCGGCCCCGCTTACGAGGATGCATATACCTAAAATGAGCCTGATGTTACATGTAGTACGTTATACATGGCCGGACGAACGAATTGTCCAACGTACTAACATGTTCTAATAAAGGCATACACCTATCAATACCTAAATGAAATCAGAAAGTGCCCGCCAACGTCAAGACGAATGTCAACCAGAAGACCCACACCGTCGGACAACGTCAAGCGTAAACACGCGAGTCGGCAATTGTGAATTTAAATAAGGTTTGCTACCGGCGGCGGCAGCAGATCCGCTACCCACTCGGATGCGCACGTAAGTAAGCAACAAACGAGCCGCTTTCGGATATGCGCTCTTTGGTATTGGAGTCCCGGATAAGGTTTGCAGCTGCAATTGTATTGTATACTTCATTTACAGAATTGGAAAACTTTTGAGGATGTGGTTGAAAACCCCCAGCCCCGCTGGTCGTCGTGGAGTCAGTATGTTATGACGATGGTGTAGGGTGATCGAGCCGGGATGATTGCGGGATTAAATTATGATTCCGGGCGCATGCACATGGCCCGGAGGAGGAAGTGGGAAGGAGAACTCAGGAGAAGGATGACAAGAGGGATTTATACACACGGAGTGATGTTCGGAATATCTGCAAGGAGACTGGGACTTGTTATGATGGGATGAACATCGTCGTTTTGGTGGTCGCAACGCGCCGCGTGGGAAGAAGAAGTGGGCCTGGCCCCACACGCAAATGCTATTGAAGCAGCCCTCGGCGGCACGCCATGGCCGCGCGCGTCGGGACCTCCGCGCATGCTGCCCTTCCAGCTGCGCAGCTCATGAAAATCCGCGAAGGCGCCTCCGAAGCGTGGAGTCGGGCTGGGCGCGTCCTGTTGGCGAGCACGGCGCTCGCGAGTATCTTGGCGCGTAGGCGTCTGTGGGAGAGGCGCAGGCGGCAGGGACTGGCATGTGGGATGCAGCGAAGGGTGCGTGGGACAGTGAGGTGTTGGATGTTGTTGCGGGGGGGAGTGCACCGGGGAAGAAGCTCAGTGAGATGCTAGGCAGTGTGGAGAGCGATGGGGGGAAGAGTCTGGGGAACATTGCACGGTATTTTGTAGAGAGGTTTGGGTTTGATAAGGGTGGGTACAATTACCTGGTTTTATGAATTTTGGCGTGATACTGATTCGTGTTCATTCATTGCAGACACGACAATCCATTCCTTCACATCGTTCCACCTCGCGACGTACCTCTCGCTCGTCCCCACCTCCTCCGACGCCCTCCTCGCTTTCGGCGCGACCGACATGCTACTCTGCGCCGCCCCCGCCCGCCGCGTGCATCCCGCATCCACGCACTCCTCCCGCACCCGACCCAGGATCCCAGCGAGCCAAAACGCTGGATCGCGATGCTTTCGAGCAGGTGAGTGTGAAAGGCAACTGCATTTCTGTTAACCCGACACTGACGCGTGGACAGGAACGCCGACGTCCCCCGTGCACTTGTCTACGACATGTACACAAAGACCTAGTCCGCATTCGATAGACTCATCGCTATCGTTCCCCCAAGCGGTTCAATTGGGTGCGTAACAATCACATTAAATATAACATAAACCTAAATTATATTATACAGCCTCGACGACAAGTTCTTCTCCTTCTGGGCCCTCCAAGGCGAATCCTACCCCTTCTCCCCTCCCACTCCCACGCCTCACAAGGAATCGTCCACTTCGAAAGCGGCATAAAGGTAAACGAGTCTCAGCTCCTCTCCTTCCGCCTCCGCTTCGGGCGCATAGCGCACCCCAACGCATCAGGATAATGACGATTGTTCCTCGTGATTTTTCGATACTTGAAGACATAGAGCCGATTCATGGAATACCATATCGCACGATGGATGCTTTTCTTCATGGGATATCAGAGAGTAAAGACGATACTATTGTATGTTGTTGTCATAATGTTATCAGCAGATGGCTAAAAGATGGAAATAGATCGTAATTTTATTCTGGAGGCCACATCGCGAAGGATGAGCGTACCTCCTTAGGACGTCCCGCCGATGAGACGAGCAACTTCAAGCTCACCGTGCCGTCTGGTTTGGATGTGTCGATTTGGTCTGACGTCGACACGCATCACAGTATTTCATTATCAGGTGTCCTCCAGAGATATTCTAAATCCCACGTTTCTTTAGCTGCTTGTGGAGCAAAGGAGTCCGCCTATGAAAGACGAGGCCGCGGGTACTTCACCGAGCACTTATTGGATTCATTTTGAACCGTTGGTGCGGATGTTCCGCAGAAGTTGAAGCTTAAACGATCACGGTATGTCTGTTATCTATACTTAGGGGCATTTATTCCACAGGCAACACCCACAGCGTGAAAGCATCAACCAACATCACATTCTGTTCACCCTACATTCAGCCGACGCTGCTTTTCCCCAAATTGAATTCTAACCATTGTTTGCTAGGATGACCCCACTATGAATTCACTTAAGAGGAAGACCCAGCTATTTTGACGAAGAAATTAACGTCTAAGATACTAGTACGGCCTGAGACTGCCCGCAAAGAACGTTCGGACATTCTTTTATAGTTTAATAATCGCCTATAGTTCCAGGCAATCAACTGTAGCTAGCTGTATGTATTTACATTGTAAAATAAATCATTGATCTCGACAACTTGAAGCTCACTACCGTCCTTGAGGATATTCAATCGATTCTTCAAAGAATCAAACAGGCTCCCTCATGCTCAGGCTCACGAGTCCCAGTGACACGAATCCTCGAAGTTTACACTGATTCGACCATCATCGTGTATGACTCTTCCTTTCCTTCTCAACTTGTTAGTAAACAGGAAAGTCGATGGTATGTTCTCGTAGTATTAATAATAGGGAAACTGCCAAGCTACGGTGCCGGAGTTTGCTTCAAGTTGAAAAGAGCTCTAGACTCGGTTCCGTAAATAGCATTTAGAGTTCGGTTTTTGTTTTTGTTTGTTACCGTGCAACCCTCGTATGTAGTACCAGTGATCCCCAAGTTTTGTTTTTAGAAATAATACTAGTAATTCGAGTTCCTGAGCTATTGTTGATTATTCCTCGCGCGGCTACGATGCAAAATATGACTCACAAACCTTCATACTTCATCACCTCCTCAAGTATCAGGATATTGTCCAAAAAACTCCGCTTGCCGTTCATCGGACACATGCATACATGACGAATATCAGGAGGCTCCTTTTCACCTTGTCTTTACAACTTTGTAGTTCCTCTTTACGTTGAATCCTCTGACCTCTCGTCAAGATTGTTCTCCTCCTGAATGACTCTTACTATTATAATTTCACTTAAAAAGACCTTACCTTCGGGGGTTCCTGCCTTGAGGTTGTTCTCCTCGGTCATTCTGTTTCTTCCTAAAAGAACTTGAGATGATTGGGGCACTCTAATGTATGAGGTAGCCGAACGCTAAAATACGTACCGTGCTATTCAAAACGAGGTTCGAAATCATTAGGTTGAAGTGTTGGTGCAGCTGTCCCACCTGGATCTCCGCAGTGGCTCTTGAGTCTGGAACACTCAGGATTTCGTTGCGTAGTGGAGCCACGAAAGCCATGGCGGCTTTCTCACCGCTAAGGGCTCTGAGCTATGTTAATTAGCATGGTGCCATGTCTATATTTGTAGGGAAGGGCCATTTCTGCATTCATGTCTGTAAGATAGTACTAGTTATACATGCAGCTATCACTGCATCCCCACGAATTTAGCTTCTGTCTCCATCTTGCAATTTAGCTCCTTGGTTTTATGCCAGAGTGTTCCGAAGTTTGTATATTCATCTATTAACAGAGAAGCTTCTTACTGTATTTCGAAGGCAAACTTCGAGTCAGCAGATACGAATGACAGAATATACTAGGGCTGAATAATGACAACTCCGAGATAGCCTTGCAGTCAACCGATGTAGTTGTGTTCAAGAATCCTCGAAAGGGAAGAGTGCGGTGCCACTACATCCCTTTCAGCTGAGTTCTTGAAATTTCCTCGTGCATTATGCCTCTCGATTCTTTCCAGGCTTAAGCCGCAGACGTTCGCTTGAATCGTGAGTTTCGAAGGTATCAGAAACGAGAATCTAAGTTGCGGGGCATAAGGGCATATTACGGAGCCCGATGGGCGCCAGCTTAAAACCATCAGAATTCGTCAACGATCAATCACTCTTCATCTTTCACTCATCATTTTTCACCTTGAAATCCTTTTCTATATTGTTTTTATTTATCCTTATGACCTTGGTTATAATAGCTAATATAGGCAGACACTGTATGTGGTCATCTGATCTTTGCAGCCGGGTTGCCACCACTGCACTTTTTATATGCCTCACCACAGTGGTAATGCTTAAATAGAAACAATTTTGAGTCGCTTATTTTGAGCATGAGGCCTACACGAGGCATATATTTTGAGCATATATGGCCTCCAATAGGCCCTGGCTCACAACCCAATCCCACCTGCACGTAATGTCTGATAGCGAAGAAGTTGAAGAGTTTGAAGCACTTCCTACCTCAGTATTTGTCCCCAATGCCACTGGGATTAATCAATACCCGAACTGTCGTATGTGTCTGTGGCCTTCAGTAAATGGAGTCTAACAATGTGGTATAACCTCCAGAGAGGATGAACAAGTCAAAAAGCTCATATTTGAGTATGACAGAAAAGGAGTGAAAGTCCTAAAACAATCAGCGAGCTTCTTTTCGCAGAACATAAAATAAAGATGAGGTGCGTATTTAAACGGACTTTCTGCCTATTTCACAACTTGTACCAATACTTTTCCAAAGCCCAAGAACTGTCTCATGCAGGAAAAAGGACTATGGTATAATGAATAGCCATAAAACCACTGCAATGCTACCTGACACTGTAAAGTGCCAGTTTGTTTTGGATGAACTTGAGAGAGACCCTGCAAGACGGCAAGGACCTTCCCTCATTAAAGAAGGCATTCAGATGAGAACAGGGTATGATCTGACTAGGTATGCTTTGTTTGTAATATTGGGAGAAATATAGACACACATTTCAAACATGCAGAGACTTTGTGGAAGAGGAAATGTGTCTACAGGACCCCGAAGGGTTTCAAATTCGAGACCCCACTGCAAAGAGAATCAAACGAAGGGCACTTGTCCACTTGGGTATTCATGAGGAATGGAGTGGAGATGGGCATGATAAACTAAAGCGAATAGGCTTTGCAATCTATGGTGTCCGAGATGTGTGGTCAGGAAAGTGGTTAGGTCTGTGGGTGATTCCTGACAACCATCTGAAAGATGCTGTAGCATATCTTTGGCTTTCATTGGTGGAGGAATATGAGGGTAGCAACTCTTTCCCTGATTATAGCCGCTTCTAGAAAACCTCTAATCTTGATACCCTGTAGGCTTACCCATCCAGATGACAACGGACTGTGGCTCAGAGACAACTATGATATATGGTGTGGCAACAGCCCTCCGGTTTGTGTATTTTTCGTATCATAATGTCAAGATACCTATTTACAGACATGTTTGTAGCGAGGCATTCTTCCCTGAGCTTTCTGTTGACAAGGTTCCTGCACACCGCTTTTTAAGAAGTATACATAACATCACTATTGAACGAGGCTGGTCCCAGTTAAAATTTCAATTTGATGCAAATGTCAATTCCTTCTGGGACAATGGTCTGCTTGAGGGAATCTATGATCCTTATGATGAACGGCACAAGTATGCATACAGTCACTCAAAAAACTGTCCACATGTTTGCTTGTTTCATACAAATCGTAGTATTGTTGGTGACCAAGAGTGAATCAGATCATGGTGCCAGTGTATCAAATATAGCCCAGTATCATGGCTATAAATCCATCCAATCCTCGTGCTTTTTGGTGGAGAATTGAAGAAGATATGAATTTTCTATTTTAATACATCATGTGGACAGTTTTTTGACCAGTGTTTTTGTATACAATAATCAAAGAGTTAATACTTTGTATGACCTCATTTGGCCTTGATAACAGCTTCTAGCCTTCTAGGCATACTTTCTATCAGCTTTTGACACTCCTCTGGCCTGATTTTCCCCCATTCCACCTCTGCTCTCTCCCACAACTCCCACACTCCTGAGGCTGGCATTTCATAGCCATTAATCTGCCTTTTCAGCAGATTCCATAAATGTTCTATGGGATTAAGGTCTGGAGATTGTGCTGGCCAGTCTAAGAGAGGGATCCCTTGTTCTTCAAACCAATTTGAGGCAAGCTTTGAAGTATGCTTGGGGTCATTGTCTTGCTGGAAGATCACCTTCTCCTCAGGGACCTCTAATTTCTGAATACTTTCCACCAGTCCTTCCTGCAAAATGTTCACATATTGCTTGGCATCCATCTTCCCCTCAACCTCTGAAAGTATCCCAACCCCATTCCATCCCATGCAGCCCCAAACCATGATATGGCCTCCTCCAAACTTTACGGTTGGCTCAACCCCTCTATCTCCAAGTGGTTCTCCTTGCTGTTTCCATATATACTTGCGCCCATCTGACCCAAATCAATTAATTTTGGTCTCATCTGACCAAACAACCCTCTTCCAGTCTTCCACAGTCCAGTTTTGGTACTTTTGAGCAAATGCCAATCTGGCCTTTCTATGTTTAGGGGAGAGAAAAGGCCTTTTCTTCTTGACATAGGCCTTTAATCTATGTTCCGTGAGCACATTCCTGACAGTTTGTACTGTGACAGGCTCTGGGATTATTGCGTTGGTGTGTTTGGTAGCAGCAACTGCATCAGAGGCCTTTCCAGTCCTCACCAAAGAGAGTACAGCCCTCTGATCTGTAGGTGTCAGTTTTCTATGATGACCTCCTGACAGATTTTCTTTATCAGGATCATATTCCTTGGCTATTTTGGATACCTTAGATTTGCTAACACCAGTTTGTGCTGCAATATCCCTGGTAGAAAGGCCAGAAGAAAGGAGAGAAAGGTCATTTTCCCTTTGAGCAGCAGAGATGGGCCTCATGATAGAGTGTGAGGCCCTCAGTCTGAATTGTGACAATATATATCATGTGACCTACTGTATGACATTATAATAGCCCCACAATAGCTCCACATTACTCCTGTGATGACATCATAGTGGATACGGAGCTTAAATCTATTAGTTATTGTCCAGGAAAACACTGGTCAAAAAACTGTCCACATGATGTGTCAGAATAGGAAATTCATATCTCCCCCATTTCTTCACCAAAAGACACGAATATTGGATGGATTTATAGCCATGATACTAGGCTATATTTGATACACTGGCACCATGATCTGATTCATCCTTGCTGACCCACAATACTGCGATCTTTCTGAAACAAGCAAACATGTGGACAGTTTTTTGAGCGACTGTATTTACTTCAAAGTTTAGAATGCTGAACCTAAAATAACCACATATAGATCTCCTGCCACCTGGATCTGGTCTAGTCTAATCCAAAGAGAAATTACAGCTTGGAAAGACCGTTTCAATGCCCATAAGCCCCGACAGGATTAAAAAAAAATATAACCCTTCAGGCGTTGCACCAGATATTGTTTTTGCACTCCCTCAAAAGTACAATGGAATTAATTGTTTAAGAAAATTCTCACCCAAGGGTCTTGAACTTGTACGTGATCTGAAGAAAGAGCTTGGTGCAGAGAAACTCCTTGAGTTTGTCCCACCCCTATTTGGAAAAAGATGTGAGGAGGCATTGGCAGCTCTGACCTTGGATAAAAACTCCATTACTTTTATAAATGTATGGCATATATTCCAGCAGTTATTACCACTTGTATTCGAAGAAGAATTATAATATAATACACAATAAATGTAGGAGTATACACCCCAGAAACATGATCAAAGATCTCTTACGAGTTAGTGAATGATTTTTAAATTGGGAAGCCTGTAAAAATGACATCAGTGGGGGATTCATACTGACATTGCAAACATTTCCCACCAAAACGAAGAGGACCAGAAGGACAGGTTGGAAATGGTCTGAGCGGTGGGAGGAGGACAGATGAGGTACTTGGCCTGAATTCCGTCGAGGTGATATTTCGAATGGATGGAAGTAGTGTTTGAGAGTCCTGGGGCTCAGGTGAAGGCGAAGTAACTGTGTCTTGATATTCCAGTCGTGGCACAGAGGCAGGCGAGGCACCTTCTAACTGTAAATTCCGACAATAATCATTGCACCTGTGGCTCTTCAGGAATCGATTGATTATATTGAAACCATCATCTTCATGTGACCATAAACCCGAAATGCTATCTTAAGTATTAACATCAATACAGACATAAAAAAATATGAAAATCTCATGTGTGTACTTGAGGATCATAGAGGACAAGCTCTCTTTTATCTGGAGCAGACTCGCAGTCAATAAAAATGCCTGGGAATTATTAAGCTTATTGAAATGTTTAATATCTGAATTGTTGTGCCACTTACCTTGAAGGTCTGTAATTATGATGGTGTGATTGCTGTCAACCAAGACAGCATGTGTGAAGGCGGAAAGTATATAGTCCATTTCCTGCCAGTCAGAAGCTGAACGACCACCTCCATCTCTACCTGTGAAACGACGTTCCTTGCAGTTCTTCATATCAATGAAAGGGCTGGCAAGGAAGGTCTTGTTCAGCATGCTGCGTGTCTCGGGTATTCCAGGCAATGGCTTTGGTGGGACATCGTGAACGAGTACTCAAAGAAAAGAGCCAGCAGCATTAAAACGAAGCACTAAAACAGTTAGAACACTCACAATAAAAAATAATATAATACATACATGGGAGGGGGACTTTGTAGTTCATTGCTCTCGCCTTGAAGACTTGTAAATGATAGTCGGCTTTCATCAGTGACATAAACTCATAGCAAAGAACAATTTCATTCTTGGTGTCATCAACTCCAGAGTAATAGTGAAGGCCACCGGGCTGGAATAAAGCAGCTGGACTGTTAACCAAGTAACCCTAGTCCAAGACATGAAATGGCGTTATAAATTAATTCAGAAATAGAGACCTACTTCGAAGGCCCACTTTCGAGTACCTTTCCCCAAATATCCTCCCATGGCACCTTTTCCTGAATTCCGGTATGACGACCAATTTTTTGGAACAGCGACAAACTCTGTCACATTCGAGGACTGAAGAAGAATCTCTCCGTTTGGAGGCACTAGGCATATCATCCTCTTGAATGAATGTATGTCGTAAAAGGATGAACCTTGGAATGTAGGTTGGCAGTGATAGGGCGTAACAAAAGGTACAGCAATGATGGACGATGGCTCTTCAATGGAGCCAGGAAAATCAGTTTCCTCCTCTCCAGAGTCATTGATGAGTAGGTCTTCTATTCTCCAGTCAGATACAGCAAATAAATGTTTCCAGGAAGAAGTACTTACCATTTACAGCCTTTCGACTAGCAGCCAGACTACGTGTGACTTGCCTACCTGTCATAGACACATTGTCCAATTTATTATGCTGCGAGGTGTCTCCCACCCCGCTCTATAAGAAAAGTATTAGGTCAATTTAAAAGGAATTAACTTGTACACACCATATCATCTTCACTTTCCGGCTCACTCTAACAACCCAATTTATTATAAGTCATGAGTGTATTAAAAGGTTGATGTAACGCACAGAGTCTGAGTCAGGAGCAGCACACCAACGTTTTCCAGCTGAGCCACACTGTTGCTTCTTACATTTTTGACCTTTGAGCACCACCTTTGGAGCTGAATTGTCACTCATTGAGTCCTGTAAAAATTAAGTTCCAATGGTTACGAGCAAAGGAAAATCAAAGGCAGGTGTCAAAACTCACGGTGGCCTCTGTTGTTTGGTATAAGCTGAGCTTGATAGACATGCTCCGGCGATTAATATCGGACTTGCAGAGTGCATTGGAAGCACATAGGCCATCAAAATATTTTCCGAAGGTGATATTCTTCTTGAAAATCTCTCGGAACAAGATCTGTTGGGATGTAGTGTTTCGACTCTGTTTCGTTGCAATATTGACATCCTTTCTAAGACAAATATAGGTATCAAATTATAGAGCAAAAGAGAAGCAAGCTTACAACTCAAAACTTGGGAGAGGATACCTTCAAGTGCTAGCTCCAGTGGTAAATTTGACTTGGATCTCTCAGAGCATCTTCAAAAAAGCTTCATGAATTGTAAGAGATGGCAAAACAGCACAAGGTATTGCCTCGTTAGGGACCTTGAAAAAATGAGATGATATTGACCAGATGAAAAATGGCTTGACGCACCTTTCGAGCTTTTCGTACTGCATCGAAGTACTTGAGATAGACCATAAAGGTGATAACCTTATCTTCCTTGGACTTGAGCTGAGTTGAATTTATAGATGCAGCTTTTTGGTGTGCATTTTGCTTCAGCTTCTTGTAGTCATCTGCCTTCAGAATGTTTTGGTTCTTGGGTTGCTTCTGCAATAGGACTGTGGTTGCTTCACTCCGATGATCATGAGCTCGTGATATGAGAGCACTTGTGGAAGGCACAGGTGGATTCTCTAAACGGCTGAAACATTAGAGAAAAGGTTGTAGGATGTAGTACAAATAACATACCTGATATATTATCCTCAACATCAATGTCATCCAACTCCTCCTCAAAAGTGTCTTGAATGGTCACACCTTTTGCAGCACAGCGGCCACATATGAAAATTCCATTTAGATTCTTGTAAAGGATGCCACAGCCTCGACATTGGAAACCCAGCTATGAAAGAATAAGTTTATGGTAAATTGCAATAACTTGGTCACATATCTCCATGACCTGAGATTCAGCTGCGGTTTTGCCTTTAAGTTTGATGCAACGACCACATTTAGTTTCTGCAGACAGGTATGAGAAGCTGACATTACAGCCTGGGCAGTCAGGCATTGGATAGATGCGATGGATGTGGTTGCATGCTCATGCCGTACTTATGCCAGGTGGTCTCCAATTGCGCAAAATTCCCTCAGTTTCTTTTGGGGATTTTGAAACAGTGGAGCAAACTTTAAGAAGTCGGGTCTCTAGGTAAAGGGCGCCATTCTTATTGTTGTGAACAGCATAAACGTTGAGGAGCTTGCAGGGCTGGCTCTTGCGAGCTTCAAGTATTCAGTCCAAAGAAGGGGGGATTGGAGCCATAGCCTTTAGAACTGAAGCGATAACAGCGGCGAAAATTGTTTTTAAAAATATATTCACTGAGTAGGAACGAAATCAATGGCTTTTGGTACTCAACATCGAATGCAATCAGCTTAGTCCTCCTTAGTAAGGTAGGCTCCTATACTAAAATCTACCAAACCCATAATGCATCCATCAAAATTCCTGAGCTTCATATATGTAAAGCTTTACGGGTATGAGAAACAGGGTGGATAACAGTGAAGGGACAGCACAGCGACCAAGAGTTGTCAAGCAACAAGCGGAGTCGTGGCATAGCTTATCTAATCATTCAGCTACAGAAGGCGTACTAATGTTGGGACAGGCGTCCCTCAGAAGATAGGAAGTAGATCAGGTGACTGCATTAGGTTGCACGAAAAACCATTTTGAAAGATTTTGGCAGTTAATTGCCAGTGCCAGCTCCCAAATCAATTTTTGCATGGTTTAATTGGTGGTTATTAGCAGAAGGACTTTGACCCCCGTGAGCTCTGGGATTTTTGGCGCTAAAAACTGTTAAAAATAGGGGATGCCTGGATGCTATGATGTACATGGGCTGTACATCATGGGTTACATATCGGTTGACCAATTTAAAAAATGCAAATAAATATGTCTGCCAAAGTCAGCAAGAGAAAGGCCGGTGAATGAAATGACACATACCATGTAAAATCGGCAATCCAAAATGAAACTAAGTCCGAATCTTGGACCCCCTCCTCCCCAATTAAGTGTCAAAATTTTTAATTTTGCACACCCCTTGTTCACAGTGACTTTCCAAGTGTAAGTGTTGTGCAATGGAGCCGTTACAATGCCTCAGCGCCATTACCCACCCCATCAGATTTTAAATTTTGCATGCACTTCTTAGCACATATTTACACCCCCATTTTGCGCCTCTGAGCTTTAGGCAGTTAATAATCAAACTACCGCTAAAACTTTTATATTATTTATGCAACCCTAGACTGCATACAGTGTCTGTTCATAGTAGCCATTATAACTAAAGTCGTGAGGATAGATGAAAACAATATAGAAAAAGATTCAAGGTGAAAAACGATGAGTGAAAGATGAAGAATGATTGACCGTTGACAAATTCTGATGGTTTTAAGCTGGCGCTCGTCGGGCTCCGTAGCATATATAAATAGTGTTCTCGAGTCAAGATGGCACAAAATGCAATATAAGTAATTGATAGATTGATACATAGTAAGCGATTCTGAATAAAATTTCATTTCTCTTCATCGGGAGATTGACATGGCCTAATAAGAGACTAGAGTCACTGATTGGATTCCAGGAGAGATATCTGTGATAAAAAAAAACAAGATGATAAGATTCAGCTTCCACCCCAAACAAATTATGTAAAATATGTGAAACTTACCGCTATTAGCCGGATTTCAAGTGGTCTATCAAGTCATCATTCCTGTTCATCCTTGTACCCGCTTTATACTGAGTTTACTGCCCAAGGGAATTCCTCTGTTGTGATACGGACTTCGGTATCAATATCAGCGGAGGGTATATGGTCTTCTCCGGGTTCTACCATATCACTTTCCTCTTCCAACTCAAAGTCTAGTCTAGGATTTCCAAATTCTTCAATAATAATTTCATTTAGACGGTACAGCTGTCCTCGGATGCCACGGTATGTTGATGCTATGTGGATGGAAGGAACAGTTTGGACTCTTGAATTAAACTTGCGGAGTTGGAGCATAAACCTGCATAGAAGGATGGGAGGTAAACTGTTACTTGATTAGTGGGTGCAAATTATTTAAAAGTGAGGACGGACACAGCTTCAAGTCCCGAAAGAATTTGAGAAATATTTTGCTATATTGTAGCGATATTTAGGATGGTATTATGTTCTCAAGAACTATCTTACTTACAACTGAATCCTATTAGCAAGTAAATGAGGTCAGTATTCATCAAAGTGTCAACTATCTGAAGACATCTTATACCTGAGGTGTGAGAATAATTGCCAAGATTTGTAGAACGACTATGCTGGTGTTATCCAGTCACTAATATGACTTGACTAGAAGTAACTCTAGATGACTGACATTATGCAAATAACTCCTATAAAATATTAGACTCCTATAAATGTTATTCTATAACTGGATAGTACCTTGCTGCAGGAAGAGCATCCTCAATGATCGGCGGTTACTTCTCAATTCATGCAGCTGTTTGGCTTCTCTCCATGAAAAATAGGCTGTAACCAAAAGGACTGCTCCATTAAATATTGAACCTAGAATGTCTGGTATTATGGCTGAAGGTACTGAAAATACAATCAATGTCAGTGGTTTCACTATAGTAATGGTTTGCTACTTCTAATTGCATATTAAGATGATACCTGACTCTAAGTGAGTTACATAACTTACAGGAATAAAAAAACACCCTGTAATGCAGATACTATGAGTAACAGGCCCAACCCAGCACTTAGAACTAAATTTCCGCCAGAAATGGCATGTACTCTTGCAATAAGCAATGCTAAAATTAGCAGGTTAACCATTAGAAACACAAAAAGCAACACTACATACATTGGGTAAAGAGGACCCCAAAGCTACTAAACACTAAAGTTGTTATGTATAAATTTCGTATCACCCTAATTAAAAATATTTCAATCTGTAATTCTGAATGAGGGGCATACACGTACTGGTAAAACTTTAAGGTTTTCTCCATCAAGGGCTGCAGCAGATCCAGTTTTAGAATGGCAATGAAACTAGCATACCATGAGCAGGTCGCCGCTGATTATTAAGGTTTGTACCAGAGTTGAATCGACAGCGGAAATGCTTGACTGTACTATAGTGAAGTATCTTGCTAGAAAATATAGAGTTGAGACCAGACCAAATTTCCTCTTCCATATAAGAGTAACTTCATCTTCTAAGGTTATAAGAGTATCATATGCTATCAAAGCTTTTAATATGTGTAAGATAATAGTGATTAGTTGATACATGTTAGAACTTACTTAGTGCAACTATGTCTATATAGCTGAATGCAGAACTGCAAAGTTGACTTATTAAATGTAAATATGTGAGTAGATATCTGCAAAGACATACATCGCAAAGAGCAATGATTCGACAGTACTAATGTCCATAGTGAATGCGGGGTGCACTAGAAGATCTATTGAGACGCTTACCCAGAACCCCCATTGATCTTTCTTTTATATAAAATTTTACTCCCAGCTCGACCTTGGAATAGATCTTCAACTGCTGAATGATACTAGTTTCCGAAGATGAACCGGACAGCGAGACTGAGGTATACAGGCTGTATCATAGATGCTGTATGATTAGATCAATGTTTGAGTTCTATAGAAGCACAGCTTGCACCAGAACTAATCCTCACCTGACTTCAAGATAAGTATCTCCGCAGAGGAAAATCGAAGAAGATGAGTCGGACGAGTCGGCGAGGCAGGGCATGGAAATCACTAATCTATTAAGCAAGTGTGAGCTGCTTTGCCAGTGGGGATACGAGCATCAGAATCACCACTTCTTGGACATTCAGATAAGTGAGATAGTTCGATATGCTACCGCGTCTGAGCAGTGTCATTACAAAGATGTGTTTGCCTGGAGGTCTTCAAGCAGTGTATGACGATCCGTTCGTACAAAAGATCTGAAAGCAACGCATTGGAGTTATTTTTACCTTGAAGGAAGTTCTAACTCTATACGGTACGTCCTTCAGTATCCCACTTTCCTCCCAATTAACCACTACCACACGCACCCTCAACGATACCTTCCCTCTCCGCCTCCCTCTCAACCTACAACACTGCTACTCTCCTATCCCACTTTCACTCCTCCACACACAGCCGTCCCATCTGTCTTACCAGTCTCTGTTCACGAGGCCCAGTGGCACGAATCCTCAAAGTTTACACCAAGATCATAGCGTATGCCTTCAATCATTTCCTTCGCAGCAACTTGCAGGCGATGGCGTGTTCTCGTAGTAGTAAGCATTAAGGGAAACTGAGCGACGGTGCTGGAGTTTGCGTGAGAAGAGCTTTAGACTCGTATCCGGAAAGCACGCTGCGTTGCGGATTTCGTTTTCGTCATGCAATGGCCCTGTTGGTGATCCCCCAAGTTTCAATATTAAAACACGAATCATTCACGCTCCTGAGCCTGGTGAGCTATTGTTAATTATTTCACGTGTGACCACAATGAAAAATATGACTCACATACAAAGTTACGAAATTTGAGCTTTCCTTCAAGCATCCAAGCGCAAAATTAGATAGAGCAATCATTGGAGAAGACGAAACGAAATGAAACGAACGAAACGAAACGAAACGAACGAAACGAAACGAACGAAACGAAACGAAACGAAACGAAATTGTTGAAGAAAACACAAGCCGTCGACATATATTCCGATTTCCAGATCTGGCACACGTTCGTCATTCGGTCGTCGCGCAATTTACGTAAAACATCTGGTTATTCGAGCATTCGCTACTCGCTGTTTGGCCTTCGCATCGGTCTTCGAGAAGGCTTGGAGACGAGGGACGACCGGTCCGGCCCCGCTAACGAGGATGCATATACCTATAACGAGCCTGATGTTACATGTAGTACGTTATAGTACTTATACATAGCCTGACGAACGAATTATTCAACGTACTAGCATGTTCTAATAAAGGCATGCACCTATCAATACATAAATGAAATCAGAAAATGCCCGCCAGCGTCAACCAGAAGACCCCACTATGAATTCGCTAAAGAGGAAGACCCAGCTATTCTGACGAAGAAATCGACGCCTAAGGTACTAGTACAGCCTGAGACTGCCCGCAAAGGACGTGCGGACAATCTTTTATAGTTTAATAATCGCCTATAGTTCCAGGCAATCAACTGTAGCTAGCTGTATGCATTACACTTTAGAATAAATCATTGATCTCGATAACTTGAAGCTCACTACCGTCCTTGGGAATGTTCAATCGATTCTTCAAAGAATCAAACAGGCTCCCTCATGCTCAGGCTCACGAGTCCCAGTGACACGAATCCTCGAAGTTCACACTGATTCGACCGTCATCGCGTATGACCCTTCCTTTCCTTCTCGACCTGTTAGTAAACAGGAAAGTCGATGGTCTGTTCTCGTAGTAATAGGGAAACTGCGAAGCTATGGTGCTGGAGTTTGCTTGATCCCCAATTTTTATTTTAAAAATAATACTAGTAATTCGAGCTCCTGAGCTATTGTTGATTATTTCTCGCGCGGCTACGATGCAAAATATGACTCATAAGCCTTCATACTTCATCACTTCCTCAAGCATCAGGATATTGTCCAAAAAACACCACGTACCGTTCATTGGGCACATGCATACATGACGAATATCAGGAGCCCTCTTTTCATATTGTCTTTACCACTTTGTAGTTTCCTCTTTACGTTGAATCGTTTGACCTCTCATCGGGATTGCTCTCCTCCTGGATGACTTTTACTATTATAATTTCACTCAAAAAGATCTTACGTTCGGGGGTTCCTGCCTTGAGGTTGTTCTCCTCGGTCATTCTGTTTCTTCCTAAAAAATTTGAGATGATTGGGGCATTCTAATGTATGAAGTAGCCGAACGCTTAAATACGTACCGTGCTATTTAAAACGAGGTTCGAGATCATTAGGTTGGAGTGTTTGTGTAGCTGTCCCACCTGGATCTCCGCAGTGGCTCTTGAGTCTCAAAAGCCGAACACTCAGGATTTCGTTGCATAATGGAGCCACGAAAGCCATGGCGGCTTTCTCACCGTTCAGAGCTCTGAGCTATGTTAATTAACATGGCGCCGTGTCTATATTTGTGAGGAAGGGCCATTTCTGCATTCATGTCTGTAAGATAGTACTAGTTATACATCGACATGCAGCTATCACTGCATCCCCACGATTTTAGCTTCTGTCTCCATCTTGCAATTTAGCTCCTTGGTTTTATGCCAGAGTTTTCCGAAGTTTGTATATTCACCTATTAACAGAGAAGCTTCTTACTGTATTTCGAAGGCAAACTTCTAGTCAGCAGATACGAGTGACAGACCATACTAGGGCTGAATAATGACAACTCCGAGATAGACTTGCAGTCAACCGATGTAGTTATGTTCAAGAATCCTCGAAGGTGAAGAGTGCGATGCCACTACATTCCTTTCAGCTGAGTTCTTGAAATTTCCTCGTGCATTATGCCTCTCGATTATTTCCAGGCTTAAGCCGCAGACATTCGCTTGAATCGTGAATTTCGAAGGTGTCAGAAACGAGAAATTAAGTTGCAGGGCATAAGGGCATATATAAAGAGTGTTCTCGAGTCAAGATGGCACAAAATGCCATAGAAGTAACTAATAGATTGATACATAGTAAGTGATTCTGAATAAATTTCATCTCTCTTCATCGGGAGATTGACATGGCCTAATAAAAGACTAGAGTCATTGATTGGATTCTAGGAGAGATATCTGTGATAAAAAAAAATAAGATGGTAAAGTTCAGCTTCCACCCCAAGCAAATTATGTAAAATATGTGAAACTTACTGCTGTTAGCCATTTCAAGTGGTCTATCAAGTTATCATTCCTGTTCAGCCTTATACCCGCTTTCTACTGAGTTTACTGCCCAAGGGAATTCCTCTGTTGTGATACGGACTTCGGTATCAATATCAGCGGAGGGTATATGGTCTTCTCCAGGTTCTACCATATCACTTTCCTCTTCTGACTCAAAGTCTAGCCTAGGATTTCCAAATTCTTCAATAATAGTTTCATTTAGACGGTACAGCTGTCCTCGGATGCCACGGTACGTTGATGCTATGTGGATGGAAGGAACAGTTTGGA
>KN837274.1:177429-189808 GCA_000827215.1 Sphaerobolus stellatus SS14 | reverse complement strand
ATGCAGTCTCAGGCATTGTTTGATCACTTGCAACCTATCTCTGAGTGCCTTGTGTCTTGGATAGTATCTTTGGCTTGGTGTAGAGGCTGGGGAAGTCTGCCGATATGTCCCAGCTTCTATCATGCAGTCTCAGGCATTGTTTGATCACTTGCAACCTATCTCTGAGTGCCTTGTGTCTTGGATAGTATCTTTGGCTTGCTGTAGAGGCTGGGGAAGTCTGCTGATATGTCCCAGCTTCTATCATGCAGTCTCAGGCATTGTTTGATCGCTTGCAACATATCTCTGAGTGCTTTGTGTCTTGGATAGTATCTTTGGCTTGCTGTAGAGGCTGGGGAAGTCTGCCGATATGTCCCAGCTACTATCATGCAGTCTTAGGCATTGTTTGATCACTTGCAACCTATCTCTGAGTGCTTTGTGTCTTGGATAGTACCTTTGGCTTGCTGTAGAGGCTGGGGAAGTCTGCCGATATGTCCCAGCTTCTATCATGCAGTCTCAGGCATTGTTTGATCACTTGCAACATATCTCTGAATGCCTTGTGTCTTGGATAGTATCTTTGGCTTGCTGTAGAGGCTGGGGAAGTCTGCCAATATATCCCAGCTTCTATCATGCAGTCTTAGGCATTGTTTGATCACCTGCAACCTATCTCTGGGCTCTCTGTATTCTCCTTGTCCTACCTAAAAACATCACCAGGATGTAACCCTGAAGCATCCAGCTATGGTCTGTCTGTGCTGTGCTGCCAAGGGCAAGTCCAAGTGATTGCCTCAGGAAGTGTGTGTGTACCTTGTAAATAAGGTTATTTAGAGTTAGTAGAATTCGACTATACATAAATAGTAGATGTATACCACCCAGAAATATCGGTATGTAAAATCCCTGGGTGCCAGGAATAAATCCTTGTTGTGCTAGGGATGAGGAGCGGAGGCCAGAAGCGCGTGGGAACCTTGTAAATAAGGGTTTTTAGAGTGACTAGAACTCTAGGAAGGGGATGAGGGAAGCCATACGCATGTGGGAATCTTGTAAATAGGGCTAGTTAGAGGGTTTAAATTTTTTTAAATACATCTAAGTGATGAGGAGAAGCTGGGGTAGAAGCCGAATGTTAAACTGGATTATGAAGAATCAGAATTGAAGGATGATCTGGATCCACAAGCATCGACATCATATGCGATGATAACTGGATCTCTGAATTTCCTGGCAACCGTCTCCAGAGGAGACATATCATTTGCAGTTGTCAGACTCGCACAATTTACGAGGAATCCCAAGGCACGGCACTGGTCATCATTGAAGTGAATTTTACGTTACCTGAAGGGAACTCGGGATCAATGTTTAATATATGGAGGAGAAAATCGAAGTACAGATCTTGATATTTATTGTGATGCGGATTGGGGAAGCAGTGGTCATAGGAAGTCGATGAGCGGATATGTCATCAAGTTAGGAGGTGCAGCTGTGGCTTGGAGTTCGAAGAAGCAAACTACAGTGGCATTATCAACAGCCGAAGCGGAATATATGGCAGCAACTCACGTAGCAAAACCAGTCTTATGACTTAGAAGCTTATTCAGTGAGCTTTCGTTTGCACAGCCCTCAACGTCAATGATTCAATCGGACAACCAAGCGGTGATCGCAATAGCTCACCACCCGGAGTTCCATTCTCACATGAAGCATATTGATATTTCACTTCGTTTCCTTCGAGATCATGTTGAGAAGAAAGTACTAGATTTGAAGTATACTTCGACAGACAACAATCTGGCAGATATATTTACAAAAGGTGTGCCTAAACCGAGGCATCAAGTTTTAACAATGAAACTAGGGATACTACTGCACTAAGGGGGAGTGTTGGAATATTGTAGTGAATGATAGTAATTACTTCGAACATGTGGAATATACAAGAAGTTCCTGGAATAATTATATGACTCACAATGAGTCATAACGAGTATAAGTTGCTTGTAGAATATTTAAGAACATTACAGAACTTACCATAATGTCCTAGTATAGGATCATTCTCTAATGTATATAAGCCATCACATTTGTGCTGTAATAAAGTAGGCATTGAGGCTTTCTATTCATTTACATATTTACTTGAATTCTGTTCTTACTGTGCTTATTCCAATAATCTTGAAACTAAGCTTAGTTAGAATGGTTAAAATTCGACAATTAGAATATGAAATCACTTACCAAGTTTCGGAATTGGTGCACCATTTCCCAGACCACAGAATATTTCTTCTTTATCCAGTGAGGACAACTATGTGCAGCCATAAAGTATGGTCATTCTTCTCAATGAACACTTAATCAGGAACGGTAAAGGTCATATATTTAAGAATGTCAAATTAAATACCAAAAATTGTAATTGCTTCAACCTTCTCCAGACCGTGATAAGTATTTCGCTAGCTCATTGGGGTCCTCAGGAGACAAAGGAAAGGACCGAAACATTCAAATAGCAACAGTAGCTAGCTCATTGCGAACACTATAATAGAGATAGTCAGTGAATATCCGGGATAAAAAAGGCTAGAATGTTTTACAATGGCAGGATGAATTTGCATGATCAGAGAAGCAGGAGTCGGGGAGTTGAAGCAATGGAATGGCTGACTGGTCGAGTGCCAGCAAGCTATTCAGCTCTACGGGAACCAGTTCAGTGAAGCATAGAAACCTAAATTAAAAATGTCATGACGAATGTATGCGTCATATGCAGGAGATGTCAGAGAAGAACAATTGTTTATGAAGAAACACCCACACACATCCTGTATGACATCTATCATCTCAGAATTCTTTTTTTCTGAGACGATAGACGTCATAGTTGTGTCTGTGGGACCACCTCTTTCTGTTCTGTATTCCTTGCACGTCTGTTACCTCCCAGTCACAGCCAGTGTTCATGTTGACCGCTTTACCAGTGAGATACTTGGACCCCACCTGTATTATAATAAGACTACAACTGATGAATTCAACGTTACCGAGTGTAAGAAGTGAATAAAAGAATGGAAGATAGGAATAAAGGACATGTGTGGGAGATTCGGAAAAGTGCGACCTATGGATAGTCAATAGTATCTCGTTATTGGCGTAATAGCTGTAATTGGCGGATTGTATATATTAGTCAGCTTGTGTACGCAGACTTTAAGTTGAAACCACCTAGTGTGTGTTTTTTATTTTTCGTTTAATGCTCTTTAATTCCTATTTATTTATTTATTTGTTGTGTGTTGGCATTTGTTCCTACAATAAGTCATATAGTTCAATAGCTCTGTCAAAACTCCAGCTTACACAGTACTATTGTGTAACTAATGAGAGAGATGTTTAGTAGATATTAGTTTCTTGACGCGCAGCATAGCTAAGATAGGCAACGAGCATGAGAAATTAATGGGCAAGGCGGTAGCTAGGGGACTGGCAAAGGGAAAGATAGCACAAGTCATTTTTGATGGGAAGCCGCGTCGGCAACCAGAGGTGCGCACACATCGGGCGCGTGGGGCCGCCGAAACCCTGCCAAGCAGATGGTACCAATCGACACAAAACCGTCTTTCCACGGCAATCAATAAATAGACGCTTGCAACACGGGCGATCTGACATCCTTCTACCGGCATCTCGCTTCCCGTAAAGCAGCCCGTGCAATAACGGACTTCATAACTATAAAAGAATCTGGAGTCGACGTTCTGACCAGGTCTACTTGAAGCTGCCACCCACATCTCGTTAAATCTAGAAACGTCCGAAATGGTTCTGAATTCATTACGCGTTACCGACACTCATGCGGAACATGGGTAGGAATATACTTAAATATCTTCCTTTATCTTGCACTCTGTTTCTGACAAATGCCTAGGTTCATTATGGAGACCAATACCGATATTCCCATTCCTCAGAAGGCTGGTGGAGGCGTTCTTCGATGCAATGTCTACCGACCTTTAGGAACTGAACATGGAGAGAAATTCCCCGTGCTTATGACCTTAGGGCCTTGTAAATCCATTTATATAACCTGAGTTCAGCTCTCTAATAACCTTAAATAGATGGGAAAGATGTTCCTTATGAGAATTTCCATCCTGCCAGTTTCGCAGAGTTACCGAAAGAACAGAAATCACAATTTTCCGCCTGGGAAACTCCAGAGCCTAGTGAGTCACCAAGAACTACTTGGAGATTTCTTATCTCTAATAAGTCTAATACCTACCAGCTTATTGGCCCAGGCAAGGCTACGTTGTTATCCGCGTTGACGAGCGGGGAACAGGTCAATCGCCGGGACTATTGAACACCTTCAGTGCTCAGACCATGAGAGATTTCAAGGAAGCCGTGGAGTGGGCTTCTGTACAGGATTGGAGTAATGGAAAAGTGGGATTGACAGGAATTTCGTAGGAATGAATCAAGCTCTTCTGCTTCATCCCTCTGAAACAGCATATAGGTACTACGCCATCACACAATGGGCAGTTGCTGCGTTGAGGCCGAAAGGATTAACTTGTATTATTCCATGGGAAGGTAAAATAGGGTTTATGGACGGGTCACTTGAACTAAACGATACATGAAGGGATGAACGATTTGTACCGTGACCTTGAAAAGAGGGACGGAATTATGGGAAATCAAGTAAGGATCTGTTTTCTCCTGCGCAAATGATGGCTGAATGTACACTTAGTTCATTGAAACCTGGTATGATCGTCAGGTGGCCTCTGGCCAGTATGGTCTACCAGGCAAAGCAGCACGGAATTGGGGTGAGTCTCATTCAGGCATAAGTATCGCTCTCCAAGTTGATAATCATCTCAAATTTCCAAAGGACCAGATACGATTGAGGATTCCCTCACAAAGGAAGAGTTGGACAAGAATAACGTTGATATACGGATCGAAAACCTGAGGAATAAATTCATAGACGATCCCTATTTTGCCCCTACGGTTTACGATCTTACGAACATCGAGGTGCCTTTGTTGAGTGTCGCTAATTTGGGAGGTGGGTCCGCTTCTTTTATTCATTAGAATCCTCGCACGATCATTGCATGCTTTAGGGATTACGCTCCACTTGAGAGGAAACGTGCGGGGCTACGCACGAGCTACATCCAAAAACAAATGGTTATACTTCATTACCGGAAGGTGAGTATTCGACTCAATGTATGCGCATTGCTCAGACAGACGGGTAAACACAGGCACGACCTACCTTACTACCTTCCCGAATATGTGGCTCTCCAGAAGTCTTTCTTGGATGCCTGGCTCAAGGGCAAAGACGATCGCGGCTGGCTTAAGGGTCCAAATGCATCAGATGGAGTTCCAGCAGTGAACCTCTTACTCCGGAAAGGCAATCCTGGCTTCAACTCTGTCGATGCTGAGCGAAGATTCCCTCGTAGAACTGAAACCGAATGGCCACTCGAACGGACCCAGTACACGAAATATTATCTGAGCGCCAACAAAGGACTCAGTACGACGAAGGATATCGCTGAGAAGAAGTTCACATTCGCTGGGTTAACCGGGAACGCTTTGCAGTTTGTAACTGCCCCATTTGAACAGGAAACCGAAATTACGGGGCATATAGTTGCGAATCTGGTTCTTGCGATAGAACCAGATGAGAGCGGTAAAGTGCCAAAGGATATGGATCTTTTCGTCACTCTCAGGCACCTGGATTCTGAGAATAAGGAGATATTTTATACCGGTACATCTTTCCTGTTCATATATTAAATTTTGGTGCACTGATCTAGTTCGTAGGAACCATGGGGGACCCTGCACCTGTCTCCAAAGGTTGGCTCCGAGCATCACTTCGAGCGGTTGATCCAACCCATCCTTTCCATAAGCACTACCAACCACATCATCCGTTCACGCGTGCAGTAGTTGACTATCCTCCGCCCACCGTTCCCTTTGAAGCACTGGTTGAAATCTGGCCGACCAATGTAGTCATAGCTGCTGGAAATAAGCTGGTCTTTGAGGTATTTCTGCTCCATTCTTTGTCCCGGCTTTGGAGCATGACTGAGCATAATATTAGGTGTCTCCGCGGGACACTCAAGGTGTTGGGATCTTCGGTTTGAACCATCCAGAGGATAGGTTAGTATCCAGACTGTATCCTCCAAAATCTTTGGCTCAGTGGCTTGTTTCTTCAGGTCCTCCGAGGTCTTCGGTGGGAGCAACGCACTATACGTTGGTGGCTCACATGAATCCTGGATTCAATTCCCCATAATTCCATCTCAGTAACAAGTTGACTTTATAGCAAATATAGTACGTAGATGGAGATCACGGGGGATGAACATAGTGCTCAGTATGACCAGTGTAATTGTATTTCAAATTTTTATGGAATAAATACCCTTGCGACGGATTTGGGGGGGGGTACAATATAGTTCTCCTAAAATTCTCCTCTCGTTTACGTAGCCTCGCTTTGAATCCACCAGGCGTAGCCGTATCATTTTGAGCGGTAGCAGATGCAAGACACAGTGTAGAAGCAAGTTCCCTTGACTAGATGGAATTGGGTCACAGAATAACGTCAGTATCAGGAATGATTTTGGAGATGACCGTCTACGCACGGATCTATCTCAGCGTGCCAAACTCAAGTTCGCTGAGCTCTCTCCGCGCAAATGGTCCTTTCGGATCGCGTCACATTGCCGGTGAGCGTATTATCCCTCAGTGTACTCACACCGAGGAACTGTCCATTAAAGAGCGCAATCGAGGCAGTAACATCCTGCAACTTCACAGTAGGGCGTAAAAATTACAGCAGGAATGAGAGGTTTTCCGCCGTTAATGTTAGAATAGATCGTTGCTGTACATCCGGGATACGACCGGGGGGACGGTGGCGGGGAGGAGAAACCCGATGCAGTTTGCGACGCTTAGATCGAATTGAAGATTCAATGATGGGATATTCATTTGGCAAGGCCAGTAATGGAGTTTGTGGACTTGGAGACAAGGGTTTGGCTGTTGAAGCGGAGAGTGAAGTAACCTAGACCTAGTGAGTGAAATGGAAGTGGAGGAACCGGATAGAACGTACGTTACCAGTTGCAATGGACACTAATTTCCCGCAGTCTTGAATGTCTCCGTGTGTGCGAATATTGTTTCATTTGGAGTCTTGGTGTGTTATGGCACATATAGGGCGGGCAAAGTTGGGACTGGTGGCATTAAACAGGAAGGCAGACTGAAAGAAGCCTGAGGCGGTCTGAAAATCGGTTGTGTTCGATGTTGTGAGGTAGGCTGAGTGTGTTTCTCAGGCAAGGCGAAGTTTAGGTTTATATGACGGATAAGTAGGTGCCTCATAAAACAAAAACCGGAACGCGCTAGGTCCATTCCACTACGTATCCTTAACAGCGAATAAACTCACAGCTACAAGCCGCATCACGAGACTGAACAAAGACATCAAGCAGGATGAGACAACGGCGCATGGTTATGACATATAGAGAAGTAGGTAGCGAGACCGGGGTGTTGTGTGGAGTAGTCGAGGAGAAGGAGGGTCTTGGCAAGTGCGTTGCCCTATATGAGGCCGATGTAGGGCTACATGCGTTAAATATCGATGTCTAACCATGACAAGACCGCGACGAAATCATTTTGACTGCTGCTTAAGGCAAGGTCTGAAGGAAAGGTTAGTGAATATGGCTAGGAAGAGTAGGAGTGGCACGCACGGAGATAGTGGTGTTGAGATGCCATAGTTGTCACTACAAGATCTGACGTTGTGAGGTAGTTAGGGGGTAGAGGAGGGTGAAGCAAATAAGGCACAGCTTAGCAGACATGCGGTAGTTGAAGAGAAGCTCCGGATTAAGAGGAGGGTAGTGGACGACACGTTGAGACCCGGAGCGTGCGAGTGCGTATGACATCGGTGTCTGCAACTGTTATCGCCATGTGAGAAGCGCGTCCTTAATCAGCTTATATGGGAAAGGGAAGCATAAAGGCGGAAAATGTAATTACGCGAGTTCACAGTCGATCGTTACCACTCGGCAACTCGGCTGAGACGATTCACGAGATCTGAACCGCCTCGTTGGTTCAGCCACCGCCGGTGAATCAGACCGCTCTAGCGAAGTTGCCGTACAACAGTTAGGTGAGTAAGTATGACATCAGCAAAGGCGTCCCAGCGCTGCGGCGCGCCCACGGCCCGCGGGATATGGCCTATGACGCAACTGCGCGCCAAAACCCAGCCCGAAAAAGTAAACCAGATGTACGCCTACTCCATCAAAATCAGGGATAGTCATTAATAGAAGCATATGCAGTAAACATATTTTCAGTAATAAGCATTTACAATCACCCTACAATGCATCCTATATTGGCGCGTTCGGATCATGCCGGATAGAGGACCATTTGAACGAAGGCAAAATAAATCATAGAGGAATATGGATGGGTTCGATTTTACGGTGGCTGGATAGAAGAGAAATACAGGAGGAAGAAGGGCGATACTATAATGATTCTTTAAAATTTAGCTGATATTTATTCTTTCATGGGATTTCGCTTTCTAGAAATTTCTTTCCTTACCGTCATGTTTTTATTACGTACATATAAGAGATAGACTTGATATATCCTTGTGAGTTCATTCATTTATTTCCCAATTTCAGCGAAGTAATTATAGAAATGCAATTATATCATTTTCGTCTGGGGATTCTACTCAAGTGAACAAATAGGGAGCATACAGGTCCATGAGATTGCGATAGCACTACTACTACTGAATCATTAACCACTTGCATCCCATGAAATATCCCATGGAAAAACTTGATTATGCGTTAAGTGCTTCTTTTCCGGGGCAAAACCTCCATCCTTCAACTTCTGCAAAGGAAACCACATGAACGGTAAACGTGTACCCTCAATCCCAATGTACTCTAGCTTTGTGAGCGCGGAGAGATGTAGAAGGTGATACTTCTCCTCAGCCATAGAAGATTGGGTCCAGTTAAAACCACCGACATGGGTGAGGTTATGGAACCTTGTGAGATATTTAATGTATTCTAACTGTGTGCTGTTAGTTTGATATCTGTTCGCATTGATGCATAAGGCAGACTAACTGAAACCGCGTGCTGTCACCTTTTTGTTAGTCAATCGTCCTGGATATCGATATTCAAAAGACGTACATGGAGTGCAGGATGAATCGTCACAACGAGACGCTTTATGGATATGGGTAAGGAACGAATAAAGGATATCGGTAAGTAATCAGTAACATGAAGGACACATTCTTGGAGCATAGACATGTGCTCTAAAAGTGGCAAAGAACGTCGACCTATGTACCCTGAGAGTTTCTGGAGCTGGTCAGCGAGGGAGGAGAACGCGTCGGTAAGCTCAGGCTGTGCCCCAATGCATAAAACGCGAATATTAGGACAATGATTGCGTTCAAGGGAGAGAGGCTGCCAGAAGTCCCCGGAAAAAGAGATCACGGCCAAACTCTCTAACTGTGGGTGTCGGGCGAGGAATCCGTACCCCATATCTGCCTTGGCTTTATCCGTCATGTCCCGAGAATAGACATTTGAGTGAACTGTAAGCGTGAATTCACGAAGTTGAGGTAATGTCGCGGAGTTCATTAAGACAGTTGTTGCGGAAGATCCAGGCTTGCCAGGATATATGTATGTTCTGAGCAAGCGCAATGCCTTCAACTTTGGGAAGCGACCAAAAGAGAAAATTTCGAAGCAAGGTACCATATCGTCGTTTTCGATGTGGTTGAAATCCACGATCAACGATTGAAGGGAAGGGAAGCTAACCAGACCCGACTGCAGCGATACGTGAATAAGTAACATCAAGGTTAATCTAGACTTAGGACTTACTTGTATCTCTGGTGGAGTTATATTTGAAGGTGATATATCTCCTATTTGGTGTAAAATGACCTCTTGTATTAGGGGACACGACGTCGATAACGTTTGCAATATTTGGGATGTAGGGATCCACTGCCATGCCGTATAGTTAAACTTGACAAGGCCGGTAAACCGTGAAATTGCATCACGAAGGACATGGCGTATTTTCGGAAACGTTCCCGTCCTTGCAAGATATGCTTCTCCTTCCTGTACTAGTATGGAAGGATAAAACTCGCCTTGTTCATCAGGCTTGTTGTGAGCGACGTGGACTGTGCGGAAACAACTCGCTAACCGTGGCTTGAAAATAATCCCGTACCACAATGTCAACGGAGTTTTACTGATGTTGAGGCTGAGTTTGCGAAAATGGAGGTGAAATGGGACGATGATGTCGTGGAGAGTTCTGCATGTTAAGGCTAGGTTAAGGAGATCGGCTGGTGAATCAATGTCGGCCGCGATGGGCTCAATAATTTCGGGTGGTAACGATAGTAAAAGAGATGTAGAATACTGCTCTTTGCAGATGGACATGGTTGAAGTTAACGGAACGTCCAGAGTGCCCAATGAGTCAGCATAAGCGTCCGATCTTTCTTTAGACTGCTGGCTTGACGGTACAGGATTTGGACTAAAGCATATATAATAATTATTTATCTATCGTTCACAAGAGAGTTCTTAATAAATCCAGTGACTGAACTCGGGTCGTGACGACGACCTTCTATTTACCCTAAGAGAGCGACAAGTATTCATATTAATATTTTCTCGGAACAGCTCTCCCCGATTATACTGAGAGTTTCGACTCCGATGGACGTGATATACCCTTTCAAATTCGTTTATGTTTTATACTGTTTGTAAAGTAGTGAGCAGAACATCTTCCTTATGGAAATGGGTTTGCCTGGATTTATGTTCGAGTTATCATGTAAATAAAATGCAGGGAGTTTCGAGGATCATCAGGAAAGTTGACATGGGCAGCTAAATGGCTTTCTAACTCGTTGGCTTGCTATATAGTGCTATGCAGGTCAGACTTGCTACAGATCGCTAAGGATCGCTAGACACTCACTCACTTTGCTCTGCCTTCACCTTTTCGCGCAGACTGCGCAGGGAAGGTTTGAACAAGTCACGTGTGGTTTTGACCGCCTGCATCTTTCTAAGTGCAACCACCACCACATCGCACCTGCCTTCTCATCCTGCTCAAACTGCTGGGCCCGCTACACACTAGATCTCTTTCACAGATTTGTTCTGACATGTTAAATGGTATGACTACCATCTGGGCTGCTGGAACTGAACCCCTTCAGAAGTCCCAGTAAACCCCCAAACGGTCCGGACCTGACCAGTTGGTTGCGTCCCTTGCCGGTGGATGGCAGGCACCGATGTATTTACTGGTGTCGCATGTACCCTTGCGTTAGCCAGGGCTCTTTCCACTCCCTTTCAAAAATGGGCATCTCTCACGTCTATTTGTATGTATGGATGTAGGTCCATATGTAATTCGCGACATTTATAACCGTTCCTTTTAAAAACGTGTTCCGAAGAAAATAAAATAATAAGTAAATGAATGAGGCAACTATTATAGTTTCAAAAAAAATTATTTGAGTCACAATAGAAAATCTTATCATGAGCGCAAGGGTTCTGCCTCCACGAGGCTCTAGTCATTAGATAATGCTTTTGCTTACCTAGCCTATGTACCTCTGTGTATCCGATGTCCATAATGGGCCACATCATTGACCAATGATGAGGAGCATCGTCCTTCAGCAGGCCATTGAAACTACGCTGGCATCCAAGCAATAAATCACTAATAAGTAAACTTTCTCTGTAAGATAAAGGACTAATCAACCTGGGTGAGTAATACAATTTACTATAAACAAGTGTGCAATACTTTAAAAGAGCATTCCTTTACAAGCAGTCTCATTCACTCCGGTCACAATGATTATTAGTAACATTACAGGATAGATTATATGGCTATCTTAAATACTTCCTAAGTAATAGATAGTAAAGTTTTCCATGAGATCCTTGAAGCTGCTATGAGATCTCAATGATATACGTTTACTCCTTCCTCCTCATTCAATGTAACCAGTCTTCTAACAGTACAAATCAGTCAGGATAAATAGTAGCTTATGAGCTTTGTTCAAAGTATATAGTATGAGTAACTCCTATGAGACCCGCTTAATGGTTGACTGACATCTCCATGATATATGCTTACCCTATCCTCCTCATCCAGGCTCATCTTTCTAGCGTCAATAAACATCATGCAACTCGAAGGAGTCTTTAGCTCAAATCTTTCAGACTTTATTTAAGACACATTGATTCGTCTATGAAAGCTGTCCCAATGCCATTGAATGTCATTGAATATTGAATAATAATATGAGCACTAAGCATCTACCTTAATATCATAGATAGCAGATATCTACTTTCCTTCTTGGTAATATGTTTCTCGGCAGCTTAATTTTATTTATATTAATCGGTATGGTATATGCATTAATACTAGTAAGTAAGAGGGAATGTCGTGCGACGTTGGTTTTTCCGACATCATCCAATGTTGTTCAACGTTGGCGGGAAAACTCCACTGGACTTCTGAGTCTAGTGCGTCGAGAAACCTCACTCTGGCAGGCAACCTTCTTGGATGTGCACCTTACTCTGGCCTCCTTGTTTCTGGTCTTGCATCCTGGCTTATCTACAAACTACGATACTAGTGCTTCGTCTATTTAGTCTACTGGCAG
>KN837274.1:136697-153183 GCA_000827215.1 Sphaerobolus stellatus SS14 | reverse complement strand
AGGTCCTGCATCGTACGGAGAAGCTCCGACCTGGCGGAGGGAGCTACAGGACAATCGGGGTAGCTCCAGCGCAGCTGCCTAGGGCGTTAGGGAGCCACTGTAGTTGACGGATTGGTTGATATGAGCTACTTAGTACTACTTGGAGTGGAGCTGAAACACATTGTAGGAGGGACAGTGGATCTCCTTCAATTGGAAGGCCTAATAGGTGGAAGGTGATCGCCGGACAGCTATGTACCTAATAGGCTTCATGGGTGGGGTACCCGTACTCGATGCTTCCTATGTGTGCCCAAGCCCTAAATAGAGCCAATGATCTCGCCATAAGCTGTCTGAGGAGCTCCTCATCTATAGCTCCTCAGCAGCTACTTTTTCTCATTCGCAGCTCCTCAGTAGCTGATTTTCCTCTCTCGTAGCTCCTCAGTAGCTCCTTCTCCTCTCTCGCGGCTTCTCATTAGCTTTGCAGCTCCCCAGTACCTCCTTCTCACCTTTCGTGTAAATGTGAGTGTCTCGAGGAGCTCCACTATTCTCCTGGACCGATCTGAGGACGTCCGCCTCACATTCCCTCATTGACTGCCATTTCGCCGCACACTGAGCATCTCCTTTGCATCCTCCCCTTCGTCTCAGGACATTCTCGTCGGTGTCCGTGTTATGCCTTTAATTTTGCTATGCTTCGAGGACCTTCTCCTAGCATCCTTGGATATCTTCGCAGTGTCTTCTCCGCTAAACACATGATGTGTATACTATACAATCCATTTCGACGATTCCTCATTGCTGGTTCCCGGTTTAGTCAACAGTCAGCTCAGACGATCGTCTGTTCTTCCGCCAGTATAGCTTAAGTCCCATCTTCCTGCGCTTCCTCCCTGCTCACATGTAAGTACATCTCTCCATTTCTTCCCAACGATTCGCTGTTTATTTCTAATTGTACATATACTATTATCTTATGTTATGAACACTTGTTCTCCATGTACATTATGGCTTATGAACGTATTCAAAGGAATAACATTCACATTTCAGATTCTAACCTATCGATCCTCCTAATGTGATTGGTACTATTACAAGATGCCGTGCTCCTCATTACCTTCAGCAACTTGTGGCAAAGTCATCCCTCACTGTCCGCCCCTCAAGCTTGTCTCTGCATATCCTGCACGCCCTTGCTCATGAGCATATCTACCGCCACTGGCAGCATGTCCCTCGCTGTATCCACCTTCTTGCATTGAATGCCACTCCATATCCATCATAATTCTCCGATGTTGTTGAAGCTCTGACATATGTACCTCCATTTACACCCCAGGCATGCTGATGAACTCAGGTCAGTCAACAATAATCATGAGAAGATGCAGATGACATACATAATGACCATCATCTTTGTTCTCGTTATGCTACTTTAGATACATGATTGGGTGAGCCTTATGAATAAATAGCTGGATGTTACCACTTTGAGAGTTGAGTCACCCCAAGTCCGAATCAGTCAATGCATAAGCAGCACCTCACCCAGCCAATGAGGGCTCGATCTTGATTAACTGGTCCAGTTGTTCAAGTATTCAGGAATAAAATATAGGAATTATATTGTAGATGGACGGGAAGATAAGTTTGCAACATACAGTGGTGCCAACTCTGATAGGGATTGCCAATATACCAAAAAGGTGTCTGAGGACCAACATCCCAGAGCCTTCACAACATCAGGAGGAACACCAAGCTACCAGCAGTTTCATGGTACCCCTAATGTGAAAGAAGTGACCAGTAATCCTGGGCAGACCATTTGCACTCCAAATAGTGTTACAATGATTAATAAAAGCTGTCCTTGAAAGAGGGATGGTTCTATCCTTGCTACAAAAGGAAAAAAAGGGGGGAAGTAGCTGAGGCTGGGGAGGTGGCAAAGTGAAGTTGCATAATAGCAATGGGCTCCAATGGATGCATTTGACATGTTAGTGTGATAGTGGCACCTTTTGTCTTTGTTGTTTCATCCATGGCAGGAACAAGGAAGCTAAAAAAACTCCTATCTCCAGATGTTTTCAAAGTGGCTCACTGAATGGTTTAGAGGCATGGTGGGTATCAGGTAGCAGTTCTCCTAGACAACACTGACCCCAAAATGCAGTAATTGCAGTTGTGAACACTGCGGCATTGGAAGGAGATGAGAGGTCAAGATGATCAAATAGGAGGCACAGCATGCACTGGGGCTGCAGGGATTGTTTGGAGGATGAAGGTGCCAGATTAGAAACACCATTGACAATGTATGCTAGCCTGATATTTCCTTGGTAAGGAGTGTTGTGAGCAATATGCCAGGCTCAAATGCCTGCCAAATATCCTTTTACCATTCCTCCCATGAAGTGTCCTGTGTGTGAAGCTGCAAAGGCATACAACACAAATTCATCAGCCAGCCAATGAAGATGCGAAGGAATTTTCTCTTTCTTGCAGAAGGCTATGAACTGACACATGGCATGTCTGTAGCTGCATGTCATTGAAGGAGCCAGCAAGTTGTTCAAGGCATCCTATAACTTCAATTTTGTCTCAGGTGACAGTGGACATGGAGTTGAAGTACTGATAGGTGGGGGAGGTAGCATTGGCCATGGTGGGGATGAGGTGAGAACCAGCCAAAGCTGGTTGTAAATAGGAGTGAAATATGTTGCATTGAGGGGCATTTGACATGTTGAACCCATGAAATAAGGTGTAGCTAGTTAATGGAGGAAGCTCAGAAGTGGATAGAAGATGCAGGATATATGGAATGGGATGTGGTGGATGAAGATGGGAGATGACATGCCTGTGTGAATCAAAATTGCAGTGTCTCACAGTCATGACTAGTCACAACAGGTGCACAACACTAGTACAAGTCTCAAAAGTAGGTAGGAGGATGAATTTATTATAGATGGTTAGAGATTCTAGATATAAGTGAAAGTAAAGAAAGGGTATTTTTGGTTAACAATTGAAGGTAAGTCTAGTTAGGGAAAGGCACAGTAATCCATGTGAAGGAACATCTGTGAGATTAAGCTATGATTTTACATACAGGGGAGATCCAAAGATTATTAGTTTAAAGTAAAAGCACAATGTGTTGTAAAACTCAGTTCTGTTAAAGAGACTGTGAACAACCACCATCAAGAGTGTGGATTACACCCATGTTGTCTGAGTAAATGTGAAAATGGAGGTTTTTGAAACCTCAATGAACAAGAAGGCAGAGTCTGAGTTCTACAGCAACCATTTCTGCCCATCCAATGTTCTGTCCATCACTCATCCAAGCCCCATTCAACTTCCAAGACTCTTATTTATTGTGGAGACAGCTCCTATGCTGAAAGATGTTGAGGCATCAACATAGCAGGGACCTATGTCTGAAATAGGGGGAGGTCACTGTAACTGTGAATGGCACTGGTTCTCTTCGAGAATTGTATACCACCAAGTCACATCCTGGAGAACATCCTCTGGGACTTTAAACTGAGAGAAACACAACCTGGCTTTATAAAAAGAAGCTGTGAAGTGAGAAAAGGATGGTAGATGGGAATGGCTGTTGGGCATTGCAAGGCTACAGTGAACTGGGGTGCTGAGAAGTAACCCAGCTTCCTTTAAGGAGGAGTGGAAGCCTGATGTTCAAGGAGCAAGTTTTTCAATGAACTTCTTTCTCTTTTTCTCAGGAATTTTGATAGTGCATTCAGATATGTTCCAAAGAAAACTGAGGTATGTGAAGGTGTTATAAAAGGGCTGTGTTTGAAAAGGTTTCCATGACCAGCTGAGTGGTTTCACTAATCAATAAATTTCTTCTAGGCCTAAGGTGTAGAAATAAAGGCCATCAAGAAAGGAGGATGGATAGTGAAAAAAAATAAAAAGCCATCAACCCACTTTTTGATTGCTTGCCAGCCACCAACCTTGTAAAGTGCAATCAAGGCATTAGCAATACATCCAAAGACACCTGGGGAGCTAGCAGCTCCAAATGGAGTGTTAGTGTGTTTTGGGATAATAGGAGGGGTGGTCAGGGGGATGGTGTCAGAGGGCAAGGTGAGAGAAGGAATGGGTCCTAGAAGGATCCAGTGAAAGCCTGTTGTCTATAGGGCTCACTGAGCAGTCACACAACTTGACAGGACCACTGTGTATACGTCTCAGAGCTAGGACGGTCTACATGCACGGGGTACGGGTTACAGGTTCGGTGCTTATGTAAGTTACTGTAATGCCTATAATGGGAAATGTAAATGTTAAGGTCCAATCGTAGTAAGACTGGGTCACCAGGCTTACATCCAGAGTCATGGGTCTGAGATAAAAATAATTCCATTAGAAAGGCAGATATGTAAAACCCTCAATGCAATAGAAATGGGGTGGAAAGAGGAAATAGGGATGATAGGCATTTATTTTGTATTTTTGATCTGGGGTTAGGGGGTTGGGTAGAGTAAGAGTGAGATGGAGTGACAGATGTGACAGTCTATCATGGAAGTGTGTCACATTGGAGTATGATATAAGATGAGATGGTGTGATATGTGACAGTATAGCAAGGAAGTGTGGGATAAAATACAAATAAATTCCTCCCATCCTCAATCCCCTCCAGACAGACCCCAATATGGTGATTCCTGGACTTTCAACCTGTCTTCAATCTGGTACACATTTTACCCCTGACCCATGCTCCCACAGCCCATGGTGACAGGATCTTTCTTTCCCTTATATTTCCTCTCTCCATCTCCAATTGTGGGAAACTGGACCTCAAATTACAGCAGGTCCTGGTCCCCTTGCTAAAATCTACCTATCTATCCTAAAATCATCTCAATCAGCCCAGTAGTTGTCCCATTGTGAAGAGACTGAAAATCCGGTACCTGATTCTCCCACTAATATAGATAGGGCAAAGTCAAATTGACCTGCCCTTAAGTGAAATTTTTGATTTTGATTTTGATTTTTTGATGTACAGACCCATGTGGCATTGGTCACTTTGAGGTAGAGCCAAATTAACCTGCCCTTAAGTGGCCAAAAAAATTTTCAAAAAAATCTAAATAAAAAAAATCTAAATTTCTTATGTAAGCATTAGTCAAAGTTAGATTAGCTAATTCTAACACCAGTCTCTATTCCCAACCTCAACCCAACAAATTTCAAAAATTCCTATAAATCAGGTGGATTTGCACCACCAGAAGTCTAGCTTTTATATGCACCACTTTTACACCAGTTGGCTCAGCTATTGCCTGGGACAACCCCAGTTTTCATTCAGTTAGCAAAATGAAAGACTAATATAGTTAGCTCAGGTGCTTGTGCTATGGAGGCTATAATTGGTATCATAGCCTATGTAGATTTGGTACACTCTGCCAGTATTCCTGATGTTGTTTCACCTAGGCTGCAGACTTCATGACCAGCTGAATCTTCCAAGTCCCGGCCACTGATGGCTCTGGATCTTCCTCAATAATAGGAGGCTCAGCTTGCTGTTGAAGTCCTGAGTCTGATTGTGACAGAGTCTCCAAAGTTGAGTCTTGAAGAAGGAACATGTCAAACACCATATCTGTTGGAAAAAGTACTTTCCGGTTCCCTGCACACCAATGTATAAATAGACCACAAAAGTAGATTTCCTCTTGTCTTGTTAGCCATAATATCTTCTGCTTCTGGTAATCTTTCCAATTAATTGCCTCGTGAGATCTCATCATACCTTCAATGTGGTAACACTCTGGGATCTCAGTTGAATAATTATATGGAGCTCTGAGCCAGCTGATGTATTCTCAGTAGTGGTGATTAGGGCTGCACATGAGTCTGAGTCCAAGTGTGGGTTTACAGCTCATGATCCGTGGGAAAACTCATAAAGACTCGAATTCGTGGGTCGGATCACCCGGCGCTTAAAAACCCGGCAGATCCGGGTCAAGCATTTTGCAAGTACGAAACCCACGAGTCAGTATATATAAGTTGATTTTTTTGGTGAATACCCAACTGTTTTACTATGTAATAAATGAAATACCCATGAGTAGATCCGTGGATCCGGATCACCCGACGCTTAAAAACTCGCCGGATCTGGGTTTAGCTTTTGGAAGCTGAAAAACCCACGGATCCGAGTCCGGGTGATCTGTGGGTTGACTCGTGTGCAGCCCTAGTGGTGATGGGCATGCTGTTTCAGAATGTCAAAATTATTCTGTTGTCAGCCATTGGACTGCTTGGATCAATGAAATTTTAATTGAATTTCTACAGCCACTGGTATCCTATCTGCAAGTGAATGCATGAATGGAGAATTTTGCTGGAAGTATTTGCAGTGCCTTAATACCCATTGACATACCTCTCATTACGGATAAAAAATTTTTAAGTTCGCATCTTATCTATAGTCTTGAGATATGCTATGTATCCTAAGGTTCTAGACTCCCTGCACTTCTCATTTAATCTTGTGTTTATCATGCCATTTTAAGTACTGTCTGCATCTCAGTCACATTATTGATAGTTGGATACAAGTACTGTATCAAGAAGATGCTTCATCATATGGCTATGTTTAGACACATAACCTTGCATACTGATGCACTGAGCAATACCACAAAGAGATTAAGGTTTCCCCTCCACTAATATTCTGAGAAGTTTCTCCATTTCCTGCAACTGACTTTCGAGAGCTTCGAGTCGAATTTGAAGTGTCTGAGTGGAGATATCCATGAGAAATTCCTGCGTCCCTAACTTCTGTTCGAGACTGGCAAGTCTTTCGTCAAGTGTTTTCTTCATGACTGGAACATCGGAATTAGTGCAAAGAACCATGTCGTGAGACCAGTGGTGTGCAGTATCGCTATTATTGCGTTGTGGAGCTATATCTGTTTTCTCATCTTCTTCGAACGGATTGCTACATCCTTCAGGATTGGATGGGAGTAGGTCAATGGGAGAGCCCTCTCCAAGCTTTTCCCCAGATTCTAAGCGCGGGGGTAGCACCGACTTAAAAATTACTGCCCAAACATCAATAACAAGGAAAACAGTAAGTTAGAAGAGTCTTACAACTTGCATTAACTTTTTTGAACGGATTGTTATTTCTTTCAGGATTGGATGGGAGCAGGTCAAGGGGAGAGCTCTCTTCAGGCTTTTCCCGAGATCCTAAGCATTGTGGTAGCACTGATCCACATTCTACCACCGATCCAGTAATTACTGCCCAAACATCAATAACAGGGAAAATAGTAAGTTAGGAGAGTCTTACCACTTTCATATACTGTTCCTGTGGCTTGATGCGAGATGGAATTCTGGACGCGATTCTCGGCTTTATCCTCCACAGTCAGACTGGCAGACTCTTGGATCCTAGCGGCTGAATTTTCTATTCTTGTGGTTTGATGAGAGACAGGGTTCTGAACGCGATTCTCATTTCTGTCCTCTACATTGACAGACACTGGATATGCTACGCCAGATATCACTGGCTCAACTACTGCATGCCGTGGAGCCATCACGCTACTGAAGGTTGCAGTCGTGACCGGTATGCACGTAGCAGAGTTGCTACTGTTATTCGCCAGGACGCTAATCCTCTCAACTTGGTGTAAATTGCAATCTTTTGTATCTGATGTCATCATGACAGATGTTGTAATGGCCTCAGTGGCATGCTTAGTCGTTGCAACAATGTTTGAGTCAACATTGGAGTCTTCAGCATTTGGTCGTCTTGAATACAGCCATGGACGCGCCTTCTCTACTTTATTGTTGCAGTCCATGCACATGACAAAGTCTGAACGCCAATACGTTATTGGCAAGAGTGAAAAAGAATAGAAAAGATCGTACCAAAACAGTCACAGCAAAGCCAATATGGTTCCTGGACCTTTACATTACAGGAATTGCAGTGCAATCCATCTCCTTCCTTGGTCAGGTGATTCTCCTTCAGCGTGGTACTAGCTTTTTCTCTGCAGGAATGTGTTTGCCTGAATGTCAGAGGTCGCCGAATTTGAAGCAAAGAATGGGCAGGAGTATGCTCTATTTCCTTGTCTCGGGAAGCAGTAAACGAGCACGATATGCAGTTTCGGCAAAGATCAATAGTGTTATAAGAATATCCCTTCGAGCAATCTAGGCAGATATATCTGGTCATGCGGTTTTTATCACGAGAACAAACGTCACATTTGTAACTCGTAGAAGTCAGTATTTTGAAGAAACTATAATCAAAGATGACGCACTGGTGGAAGATTTCTCTCCCAGTATATACGCGGGCTAAAGACCGATAGAACCGCAAATCCGCTAATGACAAGCCTTGCCGAAGAGCCTGGAACTCTTTCCATTGAGAAGCCTTGCGGAATCCTTCCCATTCACGTTGATGTAGTAGCTCTATGAAACGTAGCCGTTGATCTCGCCTCCGTTTCAATATCCACCATGAAATGTGACCAGCAGTGACGCGAGATAGAGTCGCAGCTATGGCAACTTTCCATAAAGCGTGAGGACGGTTCGTGATAGGCTGTTCGTCTGAGGGACGAAAGACGCTTGCGACGGAGCCTGACGAGGAAGGCATGGTGACCTCATACCCACTGACATCCAGCACGTCATAGTCATCTGTGCAGAGCCTCTGGCATCGTGAGGCTATCACTATCTCCAGGTTGTCCAACTCCATATTCTCGTCCGCATCGGGTGCGTCAACGTCGGTCTCGGGCATGTTGTAGTAGCTATTTTCACGGTCCATTTCGTCGAAATACTGAACATAATAGTACTTTGCGATCCTTCACATCACATCTGCATAATAAGTTATTAAAAAAAACTTACCATCCCATGACAATATTTGCGCAACTCGTCTTGAATAGGGATGTTTCGTAATTTGAAAATGCCTAAGCGGACACATATGTAAGGGCGTTCAAACTTCATGACAGAGCTCGATCATTTACTCACCAATCAATGAGTCGATACGGTCTTTAACGGCAAACAAGATAGTCCTCAGTGATATAATAATGTTCGAAAACTCCGACTGATCCAAAAGGCGTATCTCTCCCTGCCGCAAAAGTTGCGCAGAATATCTAAGTAAAGCTAACACAAGAGGGAATATATGCTGAGCTGATGTCAGATTGTTGGTATGCATGACCCAGGAACTTGGACCTACAGACTCGAGTCTACCACCCTTCGCAAGTAAGGACAAGGTAGTCTGGTCCTCCACAATATATTCGAAATCATCTAACAATTTTCCTATACGTTGTTCGTTTGACCACACATATTGTTGGAACGATGGATGTTGATATTCATCAATATGATCCTGACTTTCGAGGGTATATACGCCAGCAATTAGTGCATCAATTGTGGTAAGTTCTGGCCTCTGGATGAAGGACGAAAATACACCGGCGTTTCCAGGGATTAGAGAAGAGTATAGCGAGTTTAGCTCGGTGAATAAGGCTCTGATACGGTAACAGCAACGCCTTAGAGTGATCCGGAACCCTGAAAAATTTAGTTCAAAATAATGTTAGACTTCGACAGTCGCTTACCAACTGCCCAATATGCCAGCCACTGTGGGAGGCTTCAATGGAAATGAGTAACTGCTAGTATTGGAATACAATTAGCCGTACACACCTCCAATCCTGCGGTCGTTCCGAGGTGAAGGCATTTATCTCGTTAATAGTCACAAAGCCCGAGTAATCTGGATCTAATGCTTCAAGCAAAGGCCGTAATTGAAAGCCTGTAATGTAATCCACCGCCCATGAATCCTCTTTACTTATATGAGGGATGATGGTGGTGGTTTCCGTCTTCCGTGTATCTTGTGTGGTTCGGCGTTGGACGGTGATTGTAACTGACTTGGAATCAGAATCTAGCTGTGATTGTAGTTCTGCCTGTTGAAACTGATCAGCGTAAAATTCCCGTAATGCCATAGTGAAATGACGGGATTTTGCGCTCGCTTTCCAACCCTTTACTTGGTTGTGAATCATAAGAATCCCCCGAGAGTATCAGGATGCATGCGTACCATTTCGACCCAAATGAGATAAATAACCTTAGATCAACCTTCAGAGTTGGGGCAACAAGATGGGCGGAACAGTCCTTACTTTATCCAGAATTCTACTATGCGGCCCAGCAAGAATGCGTTCAACGACACGGTCACTTTCTCGGATAACTACATTCTTGAGTTGTTCGATCTGATTCCTCTGCTCTTTGAAAAGTACTTCGAAAGATTTTCTGCTGTCGTCCAGTGCAGTATTTAAATCTGTCTTCAACTCTTCTTGGATATCGGCGAAATTCTGGAATGCATCCGGTTCCTTGCGGCCAAATAAGCCGGGTAGTGGTAAAGCGGACTGGCTGCGGTAGGCTTGCGCGTCGCTTTTCTGCACCAATTCAAGGAGTAACTTTTCATCAGAGATGAATTTTTCCGGACCACCTTTGGTGTTCATGAAGCTGATGAGTTCATGTTCTTCTGGTGATAATAACTTTGTGAAGACTATCTTCATAAGATGGTTCATCTTCTCGTCAATTCCTTTTACGGTAATATCAATGGCTTGAACGCCGTGAGCAGTGTACATCTGAAGTTGCTCTTTGAACTTAATCTCGAGAGTAGCGAATGTGGAGATAAAGTTGGCAAACTTCTCCTCCCATTTGATGCACTTGATTAATTTTGCTGCAGGGCTCCCGTGCTCAGCCCAACTAAATATTATAGAATAAAGGATCACATACGAATGAATTTCGTTTTGTAGTATTCATGAGTCGCATGAGAACATTCCTCAATGGCCACCGCGGCGCCGTTGATGTGGCTGTTCATTCTTTCCTCAAGCGTTCGACCTTGGGGACCCAACATACTAGGTTGAATGTCGTTCAGCCTAGCAAAGCTAAGTTCTAAACGGAATTAAACTCATGCTGAAAACGCACAATCGAAGCTGGTCCATCATCTCCGTCATTTTGACAAATAGTGTCAATACCTTCTTATCGTTATCTCGTCGTTTCAGCTCCAGCGTCAATGCAACCTTGAAAGGAATTACCGCAGCTGAAAATACATATAAGTAAGGAGTAAAGCATTGAATCAAATTAATACACGCCTGAGATGAAAGGATGGAGTTTTCCTGCCTCGTCCAGAACCTTTGTCAGACCCTGACTCGACTGAATGAAGGTCCCCAGCTGAGACTTCAATACTGAGAACATCTCGACTGCAGTGTCTTTGACGATTTGAACGCCTTCAGACTGGCCTTGTTCAACTAAAGAGAATTAATAATCGGTTTCATTCAACATCGAATGGCACATACTGAGACTATCTACCACCGGAGGTTGTGTTTCTCGAGGAACATTCGTAGTGGCATTCGACAAGGCTCCCGCCGCTTGATCCAACCTAGAAGACCTTGATGACCGCATGCACAGGTTGAGTGTGAGGTGCGACTCCTTTAGATTTAGAGATAGGGTGAGTAAGGACGCAATTCAGGGGATGATGGGCATACGCATGTTATTATAAATAGGGTCTCGTTTGGAAAGCCGACTGTGGGAAGGGAAGCTACCTTTTGAATGGCTCCAACGCTTCCCCCTCGAACTGTCAAATTAGGTTTCTATCTTTTATTAGAACGCGGTACACCCCTGCTAATCACAGAAAGAGTTGAAGTTGTTCGCATATAACAAGTCGCATGTGCACACTGCGCTATCGAACATGCCTGTTTGCATCCTATTCTCTAAATGCAAGGGTAAGTCGTTTGGAACCAGTAGGGAGAATTGAAGGCTTCACAATTATGTAAAGAACGTCGGCGCTAGGATAGTACCGACGCCGAACCTCTCACGCACTGCCACATATCGTGACTTTGATACGGGATAAGTCCGACTATGTTGCAGGGAGCCCAGGAAAATCGTCTGTAACCAGGAGTTATTGCTCCTAGGAGAGAATATGCTCTTTCTCGTATATGCAGGGCGCATGGTAGTCTGTATGTTAAGGTCGTAGATGGTCAGTTAGGGCTTTCCGACCAGAATTGCATCGTACTTATTAATAGCGGCCCACCTCCAGATTGATACGCAGAGTGAAGCCGTGTCTGTTGGTGCTACTGATGTTCCCGCAGTTCCCCCCCTGAACTGCCAGGAACCCTCCAGAGAAAACCAATTTTGACTCCTATGAAAATTCCATATCCAACCTCCTAGACAGAATCATAGCGCTGAGAAAGTTGGTTGATAAGGTAGAAGGAATGAATTAGGAGAATGAGTGCCTAATACTAGAAGAGAACCTAGTTCACAGAGCTGGACTTCGAGTGAGTAAGTATGGAGAGCAGACGTAGCATCCATGGTCGCCCACCGCACCACATATGACTAAGTTGCATGTACGACTTGTTTAGGAGTAGCCAGTGCCTGGGGCATGTGAGGTTCTGATTGTCATCCCCCATACTGTTTCTCTCAATGTATTGTGATAGTAGAGTTTCAAGCTTTTCAGAGTGTCAAGGTAAGACTAGAACGAGAGAAAGAAGTCCGGCAGATGGTCATCGATAATAGGAGAGCGTTTTGGTACAAATATCCTGATGTGTATGGTACAGTATTTAAGAGACATAATAACCATCGGAGAGAGCAATGTGTTTAGCACAAAGAGATTCATGAACCTAGAAAAGAAGTTTTCGACGGACCTTGTCCCGTGCTCGGCCTCATCTCCGGGATTTATGGGGAAGACAATTCTAGCAGAACTTCGTATCCGAAAGGTTATGGGAATTCATTGAAGTCGAATTTACTTCATAGTAACTATCAGGCAGACCATTGCGTTTATTGTCTCGAGGAAATTAGTATATCTAGAAACTGCTTGCCACGTTCGCGGCTCGCCGAAGAGCATATACCAGGCGGACAGCGAAGGGCTGGCATATTGCATACAACTACCAAGCCGCGAAAGATGGTAGAAGCACAGTGGAACAGTATGACCTCAGTTTGGTAACGAGGTAAGAGAGAGTGAACCCACGTTGATGGCAACTTGATGTCTACTAAATGATGATAACTGCCGGAGCGTGGATATTGACGGAGAAGGGCAACAACAGCGACAATCTGCACACTCAGACGATAACTATGAACAATACTATCCATGAATTTCAGTATAGTTTCCATTGTGAGCTGCAATACTAATTTTCCTCGATATATGCCCAGCAATTAGAGAGACCATTCTCGAAATAAGAGGCATAAACTTGTTTTACAACTCGAAAGCAAAAACCACCCGTTGTGGGCGCTGAGTAGCCTGGGATAAGAGGGTGGGCATTGAGATGAGAACGGCGACATCAAAGATGAAGAGATAAAGTATATCGGGGAGAGGCTGGCGCTGGAATCTCAGATTGGAGAGGATATTAAAAAGAGGGTGAGTATTTGATTCTATCATTATGGTGTGCTGCGGAATTCGTTGCGACGTTACGCTGCCCACTCCTTTCGTTCCCATCTCACGCCTCATTTACCTCATCTTATTTCTTCCCGCTGTACAATGCTCTCCACGACGTCCACATGCACCGCCATCCACGTCCTGTATCGCGGTGCTCGACATCGCGTACGATGCGCGGCGTTGACTGCGTATATCCACCATCTTAACCCCACATCACTTACCTTTCTTCCCATCTTCTTTCTTATCAGTTTCTGCCGCATCTTTCGTTTCATCCCTGGCTCATTCTCTGTCCTTCTGAACACTCGCTGACGTGCCCTCTGTTCCCCCCAGATCATCCCACGCGCTATTGACTGGTTCACCGGCAAGGCCCTCGAGTACGAAGGCATGAGGGAGACTGATGGTGGCTTCGAGATGGACGATGATGAGGAAGAAGAGGACGATGATGACGACAACGATGAGGTGGGTGCTTGATTCTCGACTTCGACGACGGTTGGTTCCGCGTCCGTCGTTGTCGCTGCCGTTCTACCTTTCCCTTTCCATACATGTCCGCTTCTCTCCGCATTCGAACCCGTCTACTGACTTGACAATCTCTTTCTTCACCTTCGCATCACCCCCTTTGTACCATACACCTCATCCGCCGTTGTCATCTGTCTCCCATCACCGTCAACTCCGTCTCCATCAACACCAACGTCTCGCGCCATCGTGTCTCGCCACCGCCAACATCTTACCGCCGTCGTCACCATTCCACGACGCCACCTACAATCCTCGCTGTCATCGCGTACCTCCTTTACCTCAATAGGACGAGATCCCAGTATGTGCTCGTGGTGGTCCCCCTCGTAACGGTGGTAGGGCCGGTGCTCAAAACATCAACCCCAAGGAGGATTGCAAGCAACAACAGTTGATGGAGGCATCCATGGTCGTCGCTGTTTGTTGTGAGGTAAAATCAAAGCCAAAATCGTCGCTATATACATTCGCATTTCTCCTCCCTATCCCATAATTCTTTTAAATGTTTGCATCTCATTCTCGTTCCTTGTTTCTTTTTTTTCTGATCCCATATAAATGCCCTACCCTTTTTCTCGTCATAGCTAAAAGTCATACATGTCCATCATACCTTCGTTGTCAGCCTTTTCTTCTTCTCACCCTTATCGTTGTTTAGGTTGTGGGCTGTTTATTGTTGGTGTGCTTTGCATATAATAAAGTCTTTTTAATCTGACTTGGTAGCGGGTGGTTCAAGCTGGAAACCCGAATGGAAACGTGGCAAGAGGATTGCATGAAAATTGTGAGTATGGAAGTGGTGCAGGGAAAGTTTCAGGCATCTTTCGGTACGGCATGTTTTCGAGAGCTGAAAATGCATGAATTCAACAGGTGTTCATGCATTTCCCTTTCTGTCGCGACTCTAAGTGGGATACCCAACGAGTTGAACCACTTCCACGACATTTACTTTCATCGTCGCTTCAAGGACTCTTGATTCTTCATTGCATATTGACTTCCTTTCTCAGCATCAATTCGGGGCTAATTTTGAGATATAATACCGTGAAAGCGAAACTATCCTTTTACCAGGGGAACAAGCAAGACATTCTCCAACCTCACGCTCAAGACAGGAAGTCTCATCGTACGTTGCACTTCAGCGCGACATCGAAAAACAATTCACATACAACTTTATCGGATAGGATGAGACCATTATCCAAGGTGCAGGCTCTGCAGCATGTGACATCCTCATAAGCATATCTCTCTGCTGGGTATTCGATGCGCATCGTTCCGGAAATAAAAGGTCCGGTGATATAGCTATTACACTCCCTCGAAACATGCTGATGATTCCGACCGCAGGACTGATAGTTTGATTGACCGTTTAATGTTCTACGCTATTAATCGTGGAATAGCAACGAGGTAAATTTAATTCACTTATGATGATATAATTAATGGCTGACCCTTGTCCCAGTGTTTGTGCCCTTCTTGGCGTTTTCCTGGTATGCTTAATGTCCCAGATTTTTCACCGTACCCGCTAATATCTAGCCAAAGTATAACTTCGTCTCGGGAACCTATTATTTGTACGTGCTTATTAGCTTTGATATCGGAAATGATATGGTTGCTGACAGCAGTATGTAGCTTGATCCCTCTACTGGCGAATACACATCGTAGGCTCAACGCAGAACTGAAAATTTGTCTATAAGCTGATCGCTCCGTTTTGCAGTATACGTTATCTCAACTATCAGCATGTACGTCCCTATAGCCCTTATTTATTTCCTACTTGCACTAATTGCTTTCATTTCAAGCCTAAACTTACGAGGCGTGCCGGTAGACTCGCAGAAGGATCAACCCTTCCACCTCTCAGATCTATATCTGACTACCATAGTGGGCGCTGATAGAGGGAATGGAAAGAGTTCCCGTCGCGCAGATTCTTTGGAAGTCAAGGTCTAGTTTTGATTTCCACCGTTGGGGTTGGATCAATTTGGGAGTTTATACAATCTATTAAGAACTGAGATGTTTATTATAAAACGCATTCGATCACGCTCTGGGAAATGTGATCAAGAAAACGAAGATTCGCAAAATCATGCGTGCCTGGGTTCCACGATGGAGCCAGCACTTCCAGCGCAGACCACGGGGCACTCAATCTTGCAATTCCTGATGGCATGAGTCCGATGAGATAAAGGATGTTCATAAGCTCGAGAATTTGCAAGCAAGACTGATTTTTACGCAACTCAGATCCGAAAGCGTCGAAGCCATGGCGTTCTGCTCCTAACCATGCTGGCTTAATGGGCCGCGGCAAGCTCCGCAAAACGGTTCCCTTTCAGTGCGGACCATCGTCACCTCACAGTGACGACTATTACAGTCGCAGATCCAAAACTGCTGCGCACACGTCACTTAATTGCCCACTATGAAATGGTGAGGCATTAAATATTGATCAGTATTAATCTGCTGTGTGGCGTTATACGTTGAATTATTTTTGTTTTACTTTATTTTCTTAAATTCTTGGGTGATTTGCTTGAAGGTCAGTATCAAGTCTGGCCTATAAATGCAGTAGTCAACTCACAGAATCTGACTGAATAAAAACAAAATGCCTGAGCCTTAGCACTTATCTATTCTCTAGAATAGTCGTATCTATCGACGTATCCCCTGTAGATCCATCACATCCATATTTTCTGGAATAGGCATTTACAGATACCTCGCGTTGTGTACTCTCTCTGGGTCATACATTGTTTCGCGTATGCTACGTGAGGTCCACAGATTATAACAGATAGTTTGTGTCCTATGGATCGTACGCCAGACATCCTTTGTTGCTTTATGTCCCCTTCCTGTAGATTGGTTGTGTTCATATGATATCTACTACCCATTGTAATCATT
>KN837274.1:121502-134129 GCA_000827215.1 Sphaerobolus stellatus SS14 | reverse complement strand
TGTATATTGTACCAGTAGATAATTCAAGTAATACCCTGGTAAATACTTTAAAAAAGAATTTGTGCCTACTATTCGCAGCAGAATATTAATATATATCCTATGGAAAATATCCCATGGATTGTCTTTTGTTTGCCTACGGACCCTGTGCATGTAAATCACATTTATACATTCCACACCGTTATGGTGCATATTGCCTTTGCATTGAATACCTACAGTTTGCGCGTATGCAGTTACCTGGTTGAATATTATTTACACTCTACAGATGCCTCGTTTAGCCTGTATCCTGGTGAATATCACCAGGTGTCCTACAGATACCTTGCAGCATAGCCATGCAATTGCATCTATGAATTCTATGCCGCCATGGTGTGTATTTCCTTTGCACCGGATAACTACAGATTGTACGTATACAGCTACCTGGTGGAATATTATTTATGCCCTACAGATGCCTTACAGATGCCTCGTCTTGCCCATATCCTGGTGAATATCATCAGGTGTCCTACAGATACCTCGCAGCGTAGCCATGTAATCGCATCTATGAATTCCACACTGCCATGGTGTGTATTGCCTTTGCACTGGATAACTACAGATTGCGTGTATATGGTTACCTTGTGGAATATTATTTATGCCCTACAGATGCTTCATCTAGCCCGTATCCTGGTGAGTACCACCTGGCGTCCTACCGATACCTAGCACCGCAGCCATGTATTGGCTGCTATGCATTCCACGCCTGCCTGCTACATATTACCTTTGCATTAGGTACCTGCAGATCACGGATAATGGTTACTTGATGAATATTTTTATTTGCATCCTACAGATGCCTCGTCTTGCCCATATCCTTTCTGACATCACTTCTGCTGTTCTAACATTCTACGTCTCTATTCTATGCACCAGTCCAACAACATTATGTAGCTCCTGCAGATACTGAAGTCACCCTCTCAAACTGCCCCCTATTTATACACTGCTGCACTCCTCCAAGTTACGTACATTATGTAAGAGAACTTCCCTATGCCATATCTCTGCCAAAAGCGCCATTCTATGGAACTGTCAAGTATCGATCCGACCGGTTTATATTCATATATTGTTTTCTATCCATGTTCTATTCATTTGATTCATTTCCTTTGTATTCGTTCATTCAGATCCTTTTCCGCGCGGCATACTTTCCCCGCGCAGCTTTCACCCTTATTATTTTCTTGTTGACTCAATCAATTGTTTTCCGGCCGGATTTCTTTATCTTTCTTATCTGTGTTATCTTTTGCACCATGTGTTTATTCTCACTTATCATTCAGCTGATTATTTGACCCTTCATTATTTACGTTATTCTCCCACCGGCTCCGCACGGCATATCAATACACCAATTATCTTTTTATGATTCATCTCTGATTATCTTTTTTTATCCAATGTTTTTCCGCTCGATTAATTATATTTAAATATGCTCATTTGTATCTACTTTTACTCAGTCAGAAATCAAATCTCGTATTCTCTGTTATCTCTACTCTTGTCTGCTTTCCGCTCGGGTTTCGTTCCCGCTCGGCTTTACTCTCAACTCTACTCTTGAACTCTGAAGTAGGGACAACCTACGACCGTGCAGGGCGCAACACATAAGTTGAAGCCAAGTCCCTTCAGTACAAGTCATTGGCGTTTCCGACTGGAGACGTTGGCTTACCTCCGCACGGTTTACCAGGTGTATTCCGTATCAGGACGTAACAGGAACCCAGAGGCAGATCTCAGAGCATATGCCACAGCACCATCTCTAACCCTAGTAATCTCTTTCATTGATCCATCCAATTTCCACTCCTTCGCCCACTGTTCCCACACACTCTCATAATGCACAAATGTTTGAGGTACTCTTGAGCTTTCAGCAAGTAGTAATTTTACCTCCTCTTCAAACTGCTCTACACTGGCTTTTGTATGCAGCCATTCAATACATATAGCTAAGGCAATATCTTCAGCAACAAATAATTCACATATATTTTATCATTTACTTACCTTCTGCTGTCATTTTCTCAACTGCCTCAGCCACTTTGTCACATGGTGTGTTAACCTCAAACTCGAGTTTCCATAACCAGGGTAGCTTCTTACGACCTTTGCCTTCTTTGGCTGCTGCCGCTTCCGCTATCTCACCCTGCTCCCTCCATAATCAATGATCATCCATCCATTCGGAAAGCATGATTAGATCCTCCGCTATCAACGCCTCCAACCGCCCTTGGCCATGGTTACCATCTGCCCCCTTTTCGCATAATCGACCCATGGCCTTCCAGCTTCGTTGATACACTTCAGCCCACTTTTCAACCTGTGCCTGGGCACGACTAATCTCAGCCTCAGAGTGGAGCAACACCCCCTGGCCTCCTGCCAACTTGTACTTGCATCAAACTAGAAATGCTTTCAGCCCTAGAACTTCCCTCAATTTCTTTAAGGCATCATGTGCTTGCCCTTGGCGCAGGAGGAATTCACTCACTGCGAGGCCCACCAATCACAGGTGTTCATGAGATTTTCAATCAAAATCAGAAGGGAACCACAGGAGCTCCTTTTCTGGCTGAGTGTGACTGTCCAGGGGCTCTTGCAGTGCTTCAGGGGGCATAAACTCGCCAAGAGTCTTAAACCAAGATTCCAACATCTTACACATTTTGTGTGTTGTTTCATTGCTCTCTAGGGCTTGCCTCGTTGTTGGATTTCCACGCTCTTTGAGTTTGGGTCGCAAGTTCTGCCTAAATGGATTACCTCTGAGGTTAGTGCTATATCTCAGATAATCAGGCGCATGACACGTACTGTTTCATCTCTAATTCCAACCCCATATTGATCCTGACACTTCCTGTCATCCTTGCCAAATTCTTCATGGACCCCCCATTTGATCCGCTACCTGTCAATTTTGCAATCTCCTCTTCTTGGATAATTTTCAATATCTCAAACCTTGAGGGTGCATCAATAACATGTGGCCGATATTGTGCTCCTCCTGCCCCCTCTTTTTCTTCAACCAATTCTTTCACAGTATCCTCCCCCAAAGCTCCTTCCAAATTCGCCAAAGTTGTCCTTTTGCTCTTAAGCATTTCAACTGCTTTCTCGAAAGATTTAACAAGTCACACAGCTTTTTTGATCATATCAGATCTCGCATATAACTTGGCACAACTCCCTTCCAAAAGCTAAATGCATTCATGGCATCTATAAGAGTATCCTTTTGATGTCCATACCCCATCTCTCGTGTTGATGTTGCAAGACCATTCAAGCTAGCCCATATTGTTTCAACAGATTCCCCTGACGTCCGGCCCACATTCTTCGTCTTATTGAAGGAAAATGTATCAGCACATCCTTCAATATGAGATGCCAGGTGAAATTTAGGCATGAGCCAGACAACATCCTTTTTTCGTAATAACCGGTGTTGTTTCCGGCTCAGCAAAGGCCATGCATGATCCGATATTCGCTTATCAAAGTGGATGTGATATTTGCATGCAATATCATAAGAGATTACAACCCTCTTGAGCCCATGGGTAATAAAGTCAGCCAAAATATGGCTCAACGGAAAATCAAAGTTAACAAATCTATTGCCTCGTCAGTGCATGGCTTATTTCCAAGTGATAGAATAGACCTTCACCTTTTGCCACAAACAATATCCACTGTATCTTGTGGGAGTAGTGCCTCACTGCGAATGCAACTCAGACAAATGCATCCACTGATAGGTTTGTTGTGCGAATTGGTGATTCGAGATGATTCCCCAGCTTTGACATGACAGCAGGACATTTCCTGTGTTCGCAGCTCAGTTTTATTAATTCATCCCTTAACAGCATTGTCACCTACCGACATATCATCAGGGGCTCCGCCACACACCCTGCAAAACTCGCAGTATTCAGTGTTGGGTGCATAGAAAGCATCATCGCCAAAGAGGGATGGGTCTGTCTTCTCGCCACCACCCTTGTTATTTCTCCATAGTCGAAATTTTCCAGCTCCACCAATGAACAATGTGTGTATTAATGCACTATGGAAGAGATGGTTAGCTTATGCTTCATGTACTCATGTAATTAAGCGGCTCATAAATCAGGATGTTTATCCCAGTCATCATCCAGATTCACACCCGGAATTGGACATGACACACATCCAAAGGCTAGTGAACCTTTAACTCTTGGTTGATCCCAATGCCGGATGCCATCTCTTTTCCAAGCCCTCACCACCTGCCACTGTCATTGTACATAGTTGAAAGGATTGTAAACATCATGAATCATAATTAGTTTTTGAGATCTATTTCTTTCGTCAATGCAAGTGTACTGCATGTGATTTAGGATCCAGCATATCTGTAAGCCAACCCATAGTCCCCACAAAGTCCCAAGGCGTAGTCCTTGCCACATGGTTTAGCGTTTGAAAAAGCTTAAGCACACAAAATGTGAAAGTGTTACGTCCTGGTACGGAATACACCTGGTAGTCCACATGGAAGTATATCGCGTTCTCGTTCGGAAACGCAAAGACTTGTACTGGAGGGACTTGGCTTCAATTTATGTGTTGCACCCTGCAGAATCGTAGGTTGTCCCTATTTCTGAGTTCAAGGATTTCGAGAGTTTATAGAGAAAAAGAAGGAGAATAAGAATCCGAACGGAAAGTAATAAGAGTGCGAGTCGAACAGAAGATTAGATGAATACAAGATTCGATATTCGATTTCTGACTGAAGAAAGTAGATACAAATGAGCGTATTTATACGAGTCAGACATCGGAGAAATAAAAGGAAAAACATAAGATCGAAAACTAAATCATAAGAATATAATTGGTGTGATAACATACCGAGCGGAGCCGGTGAGAAAAACAACATAAAGTTGGAATGTTGAATACATCGGCTGAAATCAATAGTAATCACTAGCACATGGAACGAAGATGAAAATCAAGATAAAAGATATAAGACAAGATAAGAAAATAACGACGGAAAACAAGATTAGATAATGAACGTGAAAGCCACGCAGAAAGGAAGCTGTGCGGAAACAGAGTATATGTGCATATATGCGGCATAAGTCGAAATATAAAATAAAAGTCAAATAATAAAATGATCGTTCGGATCAGTACCTGACAGAAAGTAGTTCTAGGTCGGATCATGGATGCAGGAAATAGTCGCTTTGCAAAGAGTTGTTGTGCTGTTGTTGGCGTGCCAGTGCAGCGACACCAGCCAACCTTAACCTTGTGGATCCCATTGATGTCAACAAATGTGGGGTTTTTAGGCCCCTGCTCTGAATATACATGCGGACATACAGCACCTTTATGTCCCAGTGCAAACATTGCACCTAATTGAGATAGAGAAGACAGCTGGAAGAACTCGCCTGTCCATTTGCAAGGGCGATGACACAGCATAAATTGATGCTTTTTGATAAGGCAATCAACACACAACAACCCAGGTAAATGACAATCTAGACATTCGTATTCGCCCTTTCGACCGCACTTTTCATCTAAGCAGACCTCCCAGCCTGTGATCGGAACTTCCTCTTCATACATTGCGGACAACACAGCGCTCCTCATGGCCTGTCCCAAATCCCCTTCTTCTGCAGTCTCTGCATCATTCTCACCAGTATCCTATTGTAATCAGCTATCACATTAGTAAGATATATTAGGTTGACATACAGGCACTGGTTCATCCTCTCCATGACTGTTCCAAAGCTCTTCACCTTCATAACCCATCTCCACATCCCTAGCCCAATCCATCTCTCCGCTTCTCATCTGATTCTTGATTCCAATCCCACTCTCAGTGTTTCCTGGAAATTGGATTTCTCTAGGAACTGAACTCATCTCAGGAGTGTGACGGTCGGTTTCCACAAATTGCTCCACAATCACCTCCATTCCATTCAGCAAACACACTGATGTAAGTAGATAGAACTAGTCGTCAGACACGGCAGTGAGTGACAATGTAGGGAGCCTCGACGGAAGAATAAAAACTTATAAGCGGCGGGGTGCGAATCTACGGAGCCCCGCTGTGTACACGTAATCTACGCGTGTCCGTATAATAGCATGAGTCATAAACGAATGGTAAAAAGGAAGTAGATAGTAGATGGTCCCAGACCGCCACATATATGCTGCCCTGCAGCCATAGTAGTCGTATTAAGCCTCATTATAACACTCCCCCAGGTGTATGCGACTCCTAGGTGATGAGTCCAAGTGCTCGTGTGATCTTCTCGTGCGCCGGACGTGGTAGTGATTTTGTGAATGTGTCGGCAAGGTTATCTTCGGACGCGATGTATTCGACTTTGATCTGGCCTTCCTGGACGTGTTCCCTGATGTAGTGGTGGCGGATGTCAATGTGCTTGGCATGAGCGTGACCTCCCACATTGCGACTAAGGGCATTGGCGGCCACATTGTCGCCATAGATGGTGGCCGGCATCTCCTGTGGCAAGCCAACCTCACTCATGAAAGAGTACATCCACATGACTTGTTGCGCTGCCCAAGTCAAGGCCATATATTCGGCCTCAGTGGTGGACAATGCGACGGTCAGTTGGCGTTTGGAACTCCAAGATACTGGTCTGCCAGCCATCGGGCATACATACCCTGAAGTTGATCTCCTAGTGTCGAGATTGTGACCATAGTTGGCATCAACGTGAACCAGTGGTTTGAGCCCCTTGCCTTTAGTGTAGGTGATCCGGTAGTCAAGTGTGCCCTTGATGTATGCCAATATGTGTAATATAGCCTTCCAGTGAGCCGGCCCTGGATTTGATTGAAATCTCAAGACGACATTTACAGAGTAAGCGAGATCGGGTCTGGTGGCGTTCATCCCCCAGGATATGGAACCTATGGCTTTGCGTACAGGCTTGTCCTCCATGTATGCGTGATCCTCATCAGTTGATGAGCAGTCCGCCTCGGTCAGCATGATCCCAGGGGGTAGCGGTGTGTGCTTTGGCTTGCAGTCATCCATACCGAACTTCTTCAACACCTCTTCCCAATATGCCTACTGCGAGAGTGAAACTGTTCCCCTTTCCATATCCTTTTCTATCTTGATCCCAATAACTCTTTCCAACTCCCCCGCATCCTTCAACTCATAGCATCGTGATAGTTCTTCTTTCGCCAATTTCACTTCCTGATCTGTTGAAGATGCGCCGAATACGTCATCTGTGTATGTGCTAGTCAATGTGTACTCGTCGTTTATAGTCCTGGAGTGAACACATGGGTCTGCTCGGGATTTGTAATACCCAAGACCCTCATAGCTTTCTGATAGGTCCTCGTGCCAGACATGTCCTGCGTCCACAGCTCCATATAGGTTTTGGCATGCCAGCCATACCTTGCCCTCCTCCCCCAGTGCGAGGAATTCCTTAGGGGGGTTGATGTATGTGTCATAATCCTTGTTGATACTATTCAGGTACGTGGCAACGAAGTCGATCTGCCAGGTGTGTAAATTGAGTTCAGCAGCAATTGCTGCATTGATGCGTAGAGATTCTAGTCTGAAAACGGACATGTAAATTTTGCCATAATCGATCCCTTTGCGCTGTTTGTGTCCGCTGGCTACAAACCTAGCCTTACGCCCGATGATCACCCCGTTCCCATCATATTTGTTCACATATACCCACAGTCCCAGTAGCATGTTTGCGTCTACGGGAGGAACTACTGCCTTAAACACCTCCTTCTCCGTCATATTCCCCATCTCTTTCTCGATTGCCGCTCTCCACTCGGGTCGGGACATCACATCGCAGTAACTTCTGGGTAAGCTGTCATCCATAGCCATCAGGGTAAGATGGGATTCCAGTGTTGGCATGAATCCATCATCATCAATTCTCGCTAGGAACCCTTTTGGGGCTTTCTTGTCTGTCGCCCACTCATGATTGAGGTTCTTTGCAGCTAACTCACGTGCCTCAGATTCCATCTTCTCTGTTGCCACATAGCTTGGCTTTTGCACATGGTTGGTCCTGCGTGGTCCTGGCGCCTCAGGTGGGGTGACAGGGTGAAGGTTCTCTGGACAGCACGAAAGGATGAGAAGAGAAGGAAAATGATCACTCAAATGGCTCAAATGGTCTGTGGTTCTGTTGGAGCTTCCAATGAACAAGGTGGTTCAATTAAGATCATAGAACCTCCTGAGTTCAACTTCAAACCCAACTTAGATCAGATAATGGGCGACTTACTGTATCAAATGTTCAGTAAGGCTACTATTTTAAGTGCCGAGGAGACCAAGACTTTTTATCAGCAAAGGTATCTCAAATGGATTGCAGATTACAAGGAGAAAGGCTTGGGGATTGTCAGGACAGAAGTTCGGAAATATGTACAAGCAGGTGAGGCTTGTGGAGTCACTGCCGATCTGGTGAAAAAAGAGGCCCTCCATCACACTTACTTTAAGGATGGCAAAAATTTGGCCAAAGCACACTGGGACTATGAAGGCATGAAGGCAGCGGCCAGTTGTATCCACCTTATTAGCAATGCGGACGAAGAATTCATTCTCACAGTGGAGGGTCTGTCAATGCAGGAGTATCAGTGAGCATATGACCACAATGAGCTGGTGTGGCAATATGGCGGGTTCTGATATATTATGATTATTGGAGTTTCTCTGTAATAATAGGACATATTATTGATGTTCTCTTATGCCTGGCTGCTTCAGCCTGTAAATTGCTCGTCTATCACATCTCAAAGTCCGCCTCCAACTGTCCTGCACTGCTGCTGCCACTCCTTCAGATTCCACAATTTCTGCTTCGTTCTCATCCCAGTCCCTGCTGATTTATCTTCTGAGATGAACCTGAGGCATCAATATCCTATAGATGTGTCATTAGGAATGATATTGGAGGTACACTCCCCATAGCTTCTGGCCACGAACAATCCACTGGAGGCATTGAGGGGTTCTCCTAGAGGAAAACACTGGGAAATTTTTTAAAGTGCACCTCATTTCTACAGTGTTTTCCTATGAATTGTGCTAAAACCTTAATAAATGTTGGTTTTCTTTTGGTTTTCCTTCAATGTTTGGGAAAACACTGAAGAAATGGGGTTGACTTCCAAGATTTTCTTAATGTTTTTCTCAGCAGAAAATCCCTCAGTGCTTCCTGTGATCAACACTAATGATATCCCTGCAGAACTTCAATCAGAGGTACACTGTCCATAGTTTCCGACCATGAACGATCGACACTAACAATACCCCTGCAGAACTGGATGCACCACACAACACAAGGCACATTCAGCAATCAGTACCATATCATGTGACATGTGATTATGCAAGCAGCAGCAACACCATTAAAGCGACACTAAGATGGGATTGCAGGTATTCAAATCGTCGCATCACCTTTCCTCTGTTATTCATGGCAACAGTTGTGGGTATCTCATATGTTATATCTTGACTATCACCCTTACACGATCCCTTTCAAGCTGGTCCAGCAGCTGTGGAACCTTCCACAACTCTCATGCGTATGTGCTCTTACGCCTCCATTGTTTCACACTTTTAAACTTATGTTAATAGGATTCATGTGAACCTTCAGCATCACTGGCAGCTGAATCATCACTCCTCTCAGAAACTGCATCATTGACTGGTAATATTACACACCCTAACCTTTGGCTGTTTCTGACATTTATTCAGGGATATTGGCCCTCAACACCCTTCACCAGCCTCTGGTGATGCTCCAGCAGCATCTGGCCAAGCACCTCCAGCGATACCTCCTCCTAGCAATGGGCACTATGAGTGTAAGTCTGTTTGAACTGTCAACCTTTGCCGACACTGACCTTTGTCTTTTGAAAGCGCCAACATGGGATTTTGAGCCATTTGTGGCTATTAATCGACACTATATGTACTCCCTCCACCCCTATGCAAGCAAGTACCTGGAATCCCACCTTCCCGATTACTACAAGGTTGAGGGCCCTCAAGGTGTCCCTATGTCTGTCTACAAGTGCCGCCTGGCAAGCTTGCATCTGACATGGAAGCAGAACACGGCCAACAAGCTTATGGCTCATTTTCCAGGGTACAACTACAAGAAGCTACTGCCACCAAATCCCAGCCAGGAGCAGCTGAAGGCAGCTGAACATGTGCATGCCATCCACTTCCATAGCAACATAGAGCCTCATACATATACCAGTGTGTGTTGACAAAGATCGACAATATGCTGGCACATAAGGAGATCCATGAGGATGGGTCCAATATCATCACCTCTATATTCCATTGTGCTCGTAAGGTTGCACTGAAGGATCTCTGGGCCAAAGAGGATCCTGCCTATACCAAACTTGAGACAGACGAGTTGCGAGCACGCAATATTGACCCAGTGATTGATCATAAGAAGAACTTCCCGGAGATCATGAAGGTTAGCACAACTCCAATTCACTATTGACAGTGGTTGATGAGATGGTTGTACAGGTTCGCGCAGCGCTCTTTGCCAAACTATCAGACACGGAGCAAATGGTTTGGAAGGACAAAGCAAAGGCTGCAAAGAATGTTGTCCCAGAGAGGTAAGCAATACTACATAGGGATGAATCTCATGAATCTCTAACTTATTTCTCTTAGTGCTGACATTGTACCAGTGTTGCCCAAGCTTTTTGCTCTCATCGGGGATACAGTTGCATCGAAGACTGGATGGTATGTCGAAATACGGGTGGCAGGCTTGGGGATGGATAAAACTCCACATTACTTCGTGTAAGTAGTTAAGTTACTATCAGACATTTTCTGACCGGGATGTTTGTTGCAGAGAGAAATATATTCCTACCAAGGAAGGCATTGCCCTGGACTATACAGATATCAAGGGGTCAGATGAGTATGATAATGCCTTCCGGGTATGTGTATCCAAAGCCCATAAGAGTAAGTGGTTGTGTCTGCGTTTCAACTTTACAATGAACCCTTCACTCAAGCTTTGTTTTAGTTGAGATCGGAGCACTCCGCAGGCTTCAACTGTGGAAGCCCAAGGTGCCTGCTGTTGATTTCAAATGTCCTGCAGTAGAATTGCACAACATTGTTGACCATTATGCTGAGGGCAACATCTCAACTCCGGTTGATCGACTTCGCCTTGTCTTGACACATCATGCAGAATTTTTGTATGGTACGGGTTGTATTATCTTTACCAATAAAATACCTGATGGAATGTGATAGTGATGGTGCCTGCCGCACAGAGTGGGTGACGCAAGAAACCCAAGTTGCCTCCCTGGGAAGACATTGCACAGGCTGATGTCCCGTCCACATGGGTGGACATCAAACACCTGCCTCCTGTACCTTTTGAATTGATATCACCCATGTTAATGAAACCAAAATGGCTGCTGGAATTCAGGAGCCACATTAACCGTGGGGAGTTAGGGCTGATTGAGCCTGAAGTGCGCTTTCGATGGCTTGGCCAGGTCGATGGCCCGTTGACCATCCCACGCAGGTATGTTGCGTAGAGCCTAACACTGAATGTATGTCTGACTTATGAGACTTCCGCAGGCAACGCGCTGCGCCCAAACCAGATGCTGAGGATGGTGAGGAGATCGTGCTGGATGATGTTTCAGCATCGGATTCTGAGGCTGAGGAAGCTGAGGACTCTAAGACTACTAGAAAACGCAAGGTGGCCGGTGACAATGCACTGCATCCTGCGCCGAAATGCCAAGGTGGGGGTGCTTCTGCAGGGAAGAAGAGGAAGATGTATGTGTCCATTATGATCATGCTTTCATCTAGTTAACGTCAGCTGCAGTCAGGAGAGCCCACTAGGAGAGGAACCCAAGGTGCCCCCTGCCAAAAGCAACGGAAGTCAGCACCCAAGACCAAGAATAATACCATGAACCAAGCAAGGTAAACCGGGTTTTGCTATAATCAACTCTTACTGAATTCATGCGTAGTGCAAAATCGAGCAAGCCTGCAGCCGGGGTGAGCGAAGCCCCCAAGAAGCCGAAGCAGATGTGCGTACTGGATGTTGAATTGGTGTTTGAAGAAACTGATATTTTGAAACAGTGGGGCTGTTCACAAGCCGAAGGTGCGGGGCACCAGGGGGTTCCAGAATGCGAGGTTGCGGAGGATCCAGCCCAGATGAAGCATGCTCAGAGTGAAGCGGAAGAGGATGGCTTCCTTGTACGCAGGAAGTTGTCACCAGCGTTCCGCGGGGACTTCCTTAAGGTGAGGTTATGTGAACGTTCTTATGGCTGGCTAATCAGGTTGCTGGTTACAGTGGCACAACAACTTTACACTACACCAGGATGCATTGGATTAGGAGTCTGAACGGGCAAGTACTATGGGTTGTGACATGGCGATGGCAGCACGGTTTATTGAGGCAACTGAGGTTGATGAGGCAATTACTTTAGTGAGTTGCAACACATATTATGATATCAGGAGTTCAGGACTAACATTCTTGCTTTGTGCAGGGCGCGCAGCTCGATCTCAGTGCCCCCCATCCTTCGAATGAGACCGACATAGGGGAATTGTGGGATGTGTTAATGCAACCACATGAAACTATGCCGGCCATCCCTGCTTTCCGTGGAGTTAAGGACTGGACGAATGTTTATGATACGGTCCTGGAACGTGGACGTGGGCACTTGCGGCGTATCCTCAATCACCCTACGGATGCCCTGCGTGCGAGACTGAAGGTCGGCGGAAACCTGGGAATGTTTCCGGCTTTGCGATGCATGGAATGGATGCGACGTCGGTTGACATTGCGTGATCCAGATTCAACGTATTCGGAGATGTTGCATGCTCTACTGCAGGAATGCGATTTGGTGCTGGCGCAAGAGCAATGGCGAAGATGGGCGATCACCAGCTTT
>KN837274.1:91869-110522 GCA_000827215.1 Sphaerobolus stellatus SS14 | reverse complement strand
CCCTAGTTCCCGCCCACCTCGTAGAACCGCGCACCCGTGATATCACCACAAACACCTTCGATATAGTGTTTCGATTTTTTTTGTCCTAGATATATGAATGATGAACAGTTTTTATTATTTGAGCAACCTATGATAAGGAACTGTTGATTCTCTACAGGAGGAGAAAAGTCTGCCGGGCCGGGTTTCCAGGGTGATAGGGACCTTCTGCTATACTGCAACCCTTAATATTTTTTAAAATTCGACATTTATATTGAAAACATATTCAACTATAGTTTCCACATATGCCGGGAAGATGCCGGGGCATGTGTCACATTGCTCCTGTCTATCCGCCTTCAAGACAGTAAGAGAAGCGTGACAGAAGCGTGACATAATGAGTGTGCAGTGTCAACCTCTAAAACACGGGTCATCACGGCATCTCGAGAAATGAAAAGTAACTTCAATTTAAGATTCTGAAATATAAATTATCATTATATAATCAAGTCAACAAAATCTCCGGAAGGGGTTGAGGAGTAGATTAACCCTTTGGCACTGAAACAGTGGTTTTGCCCGGTAACTAGCGGAAGGATAGTGCTCGAAAGATCCAAATGGCAAGGAAAAATATGGTTGGAATGAGAACTAAAACCTTTGAGAAATCAGACATAGCAGAGCCGTCTCAATAGTTCTATTCAAAACCAGAAGATCGTCCAATGAGTCCTTGCTAATCAGGGAGTCAGCCGAAAGTCTGCGGCACATCTAGAAAGGAGGCATCTTCTCAAGAGCCTGCAAAACAATATCTGAGGATGCCTTCCCGCTGAGTACCAAGTGTTAAATATGACATTTCTGTACAGCCAAGTTTCCAACAAGCAGGAACAATGCAGAACATTCGCAACTGCACACTTCATAAAGTGCATGTGAGACAGTGAAGACCGCACTTCTACACATCATACAATAGCTTCTCATCACCAAATACCCAATTATCTAAAATGAAGGAGGTGATGCAGATGAGAATTGAGACCAGAGCACCCAGGCTGTACACCTCTAGCTACCTGGATCAAATTTATCTAAGTGAGAGCCCCCCGTCCCACTGGGCAGTGCTTGAATCATTCAGGTACCCGAATTATATGAGAATATAGATAGTGTACTACAATAAAAACAAGACTTGATGAATTTCATATTTCCAACACAGACACTTGATAATCTGTGATATCAGACATTATATCAGTGATGCCAGTCCTACCTCCAGTTCTGCTAAAACTCCCAATCCTACCTGCTAATCTTCCAACCCTGCCAGCCCTACAAACACCGCCTACTAATTCTGCCTTCCAGTCCTGCCAATCCCACCTGCCAATCCCACCTGCCAGTCCTACCTGCCAATATCCTTCCAGCCCTACCTACTAATCCTACCTTCCAGTTCCACCAATCCCACCTACAGCCCTACCTGTCAGCCCTATCAACACCACCTACTAATCCTACCTTCCAGTCCTGCCAATTCTACCTGCCAATTCTACCTCTCCATCCTACACTCCAGTCTTGCCCCCTAATTCTGCCTCCTAGCCCTATCTCCCAGTCCTGCCTGCCAATCTTACCTGCCAATCCTACCAATCCTAGACCCTAGGGTTGACCCTAGGATTGAAGAAATAAAGCCCCCTTAACCCAAACCTCTGTACATCTATTCCTATTCCACCTATCACACATTCCTTAATCCTATCATTTGCAGCAATATGCTGAATCCTCTCTCATTCATTCTTTTTGCATGTCAAGTTCTTCAGTCTTATATATCTTTTCTACACTATTGAATTTTGTGTAGGCCATCCCATTTCTAGCCATCCATTACAGTCACAGCAAAGGAAGTATAGAAGGTACCCATTTGCTATTATTCCAGTTCTTTTCTGATATCACTTTTATTCAAGACTTTGAGAAATGAGGCATGGAGAAGAGAAGTACAAATTGAGGTGTGAATTGATGTAAGTAAATCCTTTGTTAATTCTTATATAATTTTCTAATGTTTTTACAGTGTTTATAGGTGTTATCAACAGTATGGTATATCTGCTTGGATCAGACACAATCAGACACAGATGCAGGACTGGATCCAAAGTGATAATTGTGATGCAATGGAAGCAGAAAGGAGTGCAAAGGTACAGAGGTAGGCAAAAGGAGTGGGTGATGGGACACATAGGATGATTGAGGATGGGTGCAGATGTTATGGGCTGATCCTAACAAAGGGTTCCGAAGCATGACTGAAGTAACAAACAAAGTCACACTAAAGAACAAAGGGTTAGAACTGAAGGACTTGGCTTTAATGTGTGTGGGTTGCACCTTCTTGAAATGTACATGTCCTTAATTTGGAACAAATTAGAACCAACAATATAAGAGTGGAGTTGAATACCAAAGTTTTGAATGAAATCTGAATGAAGTCCTGAATGAAGGTAGGACTTCAGAGTAAGATCAAAGGTTTGAGGTGAAGTTCAGAAATGATCTTGAAGGTTGTATTTGGTTCAGAGGCTAATAGAGGTCTGAGGCATATAGAGGAGAATGAGCACTAAGCTCAAGTATAGGAATGATATACACTAGGTCTAATTTCTGACTAGAGAAAACTAGCTAAGATACATGTACCTATATACTATAAGTCCATGGACAAAAGCGGAAGGAAGTATTACAAACAAATAAATCAAATACGGAACAGAGCACAACATAAAGTGATAGAACAATGAGTATATGCATATTGTCGAACAGTGAAGGTTCGGGGGAATCTTTAAATGAATAATGTGAATGATTGAAAAGGTATGATGGACAAATATGCAATAAGGGGTATAAGTGAATGGAGGATATGTCATGAGAACAATAAGTGGATGGGAATATGCCATAAGAAAAGATAAATGAACAGAAACAATACAAATGAATTGGAAACAAATGTGATGAAGTGTCACTTGTCAGAATAGAAGAAGTATTGAGGACCAATTGTGCCAGGTCCAAGGTAGACTAATAATAGTCTTATAGAGTTGTGGAGCAGATAGTGTGATTGAACGAAATAGGTGGGCAAAGGCATTGCCCTCAGGATTAAGAAAGAAGTCAGGATGTGGGTCAAGGGTTTGTTGTGCAAACATGAAGATGAGGTGAGACACAAAGTTGAATGAAGTAAGATGTGAAGTCGCATGAAGCTCTCCAAAGGTATGTGACCTTCTCTGAAGCTTCATGGAGGTTAAACAAAGTCACGTGTTGTGACACTTAAGCACAGGGCTTAACAGTGGAGCAGAAAGGATGGGAATCTTGTATTAGCATAATCCACTCCATTGTCTTCTGTTATACTCATAATGCATCATTATATTATTGATATTTGTAATATTCATACCAAGGGGAGGCAACCGGTGAAATCTCGGACATTTACCTGAGGGTGGGTACTCCCTGAGGGCTTATTAGAATTTTCCCTAAATCCTAATAAACCCTAATTATGTACGGATTTTGCTTCCATGCTGCCTTGGTAACTGCTTCCTGAAGCATTGAGTGTCCTTTTTCCAAGATAGAAGCTGTCATACTATGGGAAAGAAGAAAATGAAGCAAAATAACATTGATTCAGCTATATAAGCTTTCTTTCTCTTCACTGGGCTTTGTTAAGTTTCTGTAATATATCTGAAAGCATACCATTGTATTTTCTAAGAACAGTCCCAAAGGCCTGAATTGCCACAGGGGATAAACCTGTGAAGCCCTCCCACTCAGATTTAAGATGTCTATTGAGCATTAGAAACAGCAAAGCCAAGGTTTTGATTTCATTCCTTAAGCTCAAGCATTGTTCTTCTCCCTCATTAACATCTCCAAAGTAGTCTAATACTTTCTGTAAGATCTATTGAGCTAGCAATAGTTCTGAATACTTCCATGGTATCAACTGATGTAGAGTAATGGCATTAAAAAGACAAGATGAATGTGGGAAGAAGTTGAATATGGTGGACAATAAAAATAACCTGCATCCTATGAAGCAGGATAGATGTCACCAAGATATCTTCAGGCAGCCATCATTGCTAATATGTTCCCAGTTCTGTCATCCTTTAAAGAATTGAAGTCAATCTCATAAAGAAAGTGTCAACAGAAATCAAAAAAACTCTATGAATCCTTATGAATCCCATACAATGCTATCTATATTCACCTTAAGCACCTCCCTCTTTTATGTCTGCTTTGGAATCACTCCAAGTCAAAAGTTGGATCTCTAAATTCTTATCCAATAATATTTTATTTTATTTTGCTATACATAAAAGGAGGTGAGATATTAATTTCATCAAAGTACTTATGATGGGGTGATGGCCAAAGTGAAGAATGGTGGCAAGCATAATAGCACTTGTTATTAATGGGGTAAACATTGATCAAGAATAATATACATACCCGTTCAGGTTTTTTGAGAAATTATCCTGAGTCAACCCCCCCACATAAAAGTCCATGGACAATCCCTTCTCTCTTTGAGCTCCTCAGATGTGAATTGCATTTTTGTGGTACAACTGTTGCATCTTGAATTCGGATGTGTCTTTTTAGATGAGCTTTATGACGAAAAATAAATGGATTCATCTCCATTATAACAGTCAGGAGTTTTTGGGTGCCACAGAAGGCATCATCAATAAATTGGTCTGCATATGGCAGCAGAGTGTGAAACACAAGTGGTAATTGTCCTTCAAAATTGATTTATTCATGAAATAATACTCACTTGTTATTAGAACAGTTTCATATGGAATGTCAGCATCTTACAACAATTTCATACAACTGGGTATGTGGGGCTTGCCAGGCTGAACGCCAGTGTGCATGAAAGAAGCCTAAAATGAGCAAGTGAAGCATCTCCAGAGCATGAAATAGTTACTATTACATTGCTATAACACTTATATATGCCTATATATTGAATATATAGTGTATTTAAATAGGGAGGTAAGGGGTGGGTGAGTGGTTCATCAGACCTTATTGGGATTTATTGGGTTAGTGTCTATTATTTATTTTTTTGCCTCCCCTTGATTCATACTAGTGCTCCTATTATATTCCATGGTGTCTGACCATGTTTCTTGCTCTTCTCCATGCTCTTCCCTCATCCAATCTGCTTTGCAAGACATTCTCGATTAACAGTGCTTGATATGAGATGTGGACAGCTCAGAGATGACATAGGACCAGAACAGACTCTTGTTAGGTAGGCCATGATTGCTCATTTTCTGTCCTTCTCCATCCTTTTCCATCTTAGGCACTTCTCACAGGCACCAATCTGCCATGGCTGCCATACCATGCTTGTGGCATGCCAGTTGGAGCTGGTGATGTTGTTCATGAACAAATGAAGATAGCACTACAGCCTTGGTGAACATTACACAATATATGAAGAATGGTAGACATGCAATGGCATCAACAGAACTTGTTGAGAGGGGAAAAGCAGGGCAAGATCTGTGAGCAGTCAAGTGGGATGATAGCAGATCATGATGACAATGTTGATGGATGTTGAGGGTCTGAGGGATTTTAGGTATCTGACATATTTGAGGTGTTTGAGGTGTTTGAGGTGTTTCATTCATCGGTCACCGGTCCCGAAGTCAGATTGCTTCCACTCCCACTGTATGGCACCTCATAGGCGACTCTGCCCTTTCTTCTTGTCCTCATACCTTCTTTGTTCTCTTCTTTCTCCTCCTAGATATTCTACAAGTTCAACCTAAGAACATTCTGCATGTCATTTGAGATATGGAAGCTACAGACAATCGCCAAAATTCCAGCCCAAATGGACAAGAAAAGTGCTATAAGAGTTTCAAGTGAATGAGAAAGTGCTGGTAGTAGACATGGAGAGTGATAGGTATCCAAAGTTTGATGATATGAGTGCCAGTAAGGTGGCTCTTATCCTCACAAGGTAAGTTCATTGCGGGTTGTGCCTATGAATGCATCCTTACCTAGTAGTGTAGTTTGGGCCTGGCATGCTTCCCGTTTGCAATAGGTATGTGGCCTACTCTACTCTTGTTTGAAGACTGACCAGTGAGTTCCTTAGAACAAACAATTGTTGCCACATTGACTGCTGGGGTCGGTGGAGCTCTACATGTAAAAGGATCTTTAAGCTGGACCTTAACATTGTATTTGCTTATGACAACCACATTTCTTCTTATCACTGGCAGACTTGCTGTTAGTTCCTTCATAATTCCTGCCTCATATCCTGATCTCACATGCTCCTGATCAGGATGCCATAGGTGCTCGTCTTCTGCTCATTATCAACCTCTGCATCTTCATCTTTGGCAACCTGATTGCTGGCTCGGCCAAGAATTTGATGTAAATAGTGGCTGGAAGGTTGATTAGTGGTGTAGGAGGATGCAGGTATCTTGATGTTGGCAATCATTGTTATCTCATGTGAGTCTTTATTCCTTGCAATCAAGTACTTCTCCACTCATATCTTTCCAGATCTCACCCACGAAAACCAACAGGGAAATTATTTTACCCTCGTCAATATTGTTTATACCTTGGCAGATGTAACGGGGCCCATTGTTGGAGGAGCCTTTACAAGATCGGGGAATTGGCGTTGGATTTTGGATGTAAGTTTCTCGATCTCTTGGCTCTGCACGTATTCACACTGTATCTCAGCTTCTTATTCAATGCCCCATTTGGCCCCGTCAGTATGTCCAACTTGCGATCATCCCTCACAATAAAAGAAACTCACATTCTTCCGCTTCCTCCACCAATACAGTCACCTTAATTCCCCTCAAAGTCCTGCATCTTTCCAGCCCTCATGCATCCTCTTCAAAATTGCGCTTCTGGCATACAACACTGAATCAATTTGATATTGCTGGCATGGTCATGATGATCACGACTCTAGCATTTCTGGTTATTGCATTAAATACAGGTGGTCAGACGCTACCTTGGAACTCTTCCGTCATCATTGGGCTGCTATGTGCTAGTGGAATGGCCTTTGTTGGATTCATTCTGGCAGAGAGATGGGCCAAGATGCCCATTGCTCCACTGCATCTGTTTACCAAGTGGGAATGGCGGAATGTTCCCCTGATCGTTGGTCCGTGAAGCCCGTCTGACAGGCTCTATTGCACTCACTAAATTATCTAGTTACTTGAAATCTTCTATTCTTCCATGTGTTTGCCTTGGTTAGTTTGTCCATGTCCGCCTACCTTACTCTGGCTAATTCTTTTCACTCGGCAGTCGTTTTATTTGCCTTGTAAGTGGAGGTCAATTCGTATTGGCTAAAATACCCTCCTACAGTGTTCCTTCAAGTCATTGGAATATCGCCAATCAATGCAGCGGCTTTCATTATCCCCTTCCTCTCGACTGCTGCAGCTTCTAGTACCATCTCAAATTATCTTACAGCAAAGTATGGCTACATGGCGTCCTCATTCACGTTCTCGCAGACTGTTTTAGCTGCGGCTATGGTAAGTGTCTTTGTTAGTTAATTTCACGCTTTTTGATTGGGATGTTTCTTTGGGGGTTGCTTTCAACTCTTCGAGCAAACAGCTCGATCGGACGATTTGTTGGATATTTGTTGCTCGCTGGTGCAGGGTTTGGTTGGGTACGTGGTTGTCATTCCTAATTCAGGTTTAATTCACCTAGCTGACATTGCAGTTTAGGGCACCCAAACGACTGTCATTATTGTCCAGATTGGGATTCTGAGTGATCTTCTTTCGACCGTTACTGCACTCGTGTCTACTATGGCGTCCTTGGGTGGTGTTTTGGGTGTGGCGATTATTGGAACGAGTGCGTTAAAAATATTATTCACACTTACGTTTGGAAAACTAACGGTGCTGGTTCCATAATCACGCAAAATACCTTAAGTATCATCTTCCAGAAACAATTCTGGCATTACCCAACGTCAACGTGAACGACGCCGTCACGTTGGTTCGAGATCATCCTGCGATTCGCATGGAAGTTATTCAAACATACATTCTCGCTTGAAGAACGAGCTGTCGTGTCTTGGCTGGGATTGCAGCTGCACAGTTTGTACTGGGTTTGGGGCTGAGAGAGGTGTCATTGAGCGGCAGGCGGGTCATGGAGAAGGAAGCGGAGGCGGAAGGTTAGTTGATTGCGGGAACATAAGTTTCAATTATTTCAGTTAAGGTATATTGACTCAATGCATGATTTTTTTGGACGAGTGACATTCGTGTTTCGACGCAAGGTGATGTAAGATGACAATTCAACGTGTTAGAGTACTCAAAGCGAAGTTGCGATCCTCGTCTTCAAGCCAAAACCTTGGTATGTTCTAATCAGCTTTTTTTAGAATGGAACTTGAAGTATTTTGTTCATAGACCAACAAAGATTAACGTTGAGTTAGCTACGGAGTAGGACTCTTGACTCATTTGTCAATGTAGACTATCGCGAGCCTTGAAGTCTAATGGGAGGGGTAAGCTGCCGTCATGACACTAAATTTTCCTGGCTTACAATACAAGGAATAAATTAACGTAGATCTCCAAGATGTCAGCTTTTCGGAATTCCTTCAGGGAGATTGGGGCTTACCGCTCGCTGAAAGGATGTAGAAGATGGGCCAAATGAAACGAGAAGCCGGGATGGCTTGCCACTGAGAAGAGAGAATCAATAAAGATCACTACAGTCGAAAATCAAGTAAAAATCTACCGGGATTATGAAGGTAATGCAGTGAACGGGAAGAACGGGGAAGGGAGATGAGATGCGAGTTTTACCCGTAGTAAGAGGACAGGAGATATACTCAAGTCGTCACTGCCACTCGTCAGTAGCCCAACGCTAATCGAATATGTTAAGATTTTTTTAATGACACGTTGGCTCCCAATTAATGGGTCAGAACGTGAAGAGCTGTTTCCAGGGTTATCACTGACTTGACTCAATTGTATGCTGAATCATCAAGTATTCCTGGAATGGATGTGATTCGGGAGAAATGGACGAAGATGCCTGGCATGGTTTACAGTTGTTTGAAGAAGGGAAAGTGGGAGCAATACAGAGGATCCTTCCCTCATTGGAACAACGTGAGTAGGATAGTGACTCGGATGACTCAGATGGGGATGGTTCGGATTGGGTAGATGAATAGATAATATTGAAAGATATATATAAATAAAATAGGAAATATTAAAGAAGGTGATGCATCCCAATCTATCGGTCAATTGCGAAATTCTTGTGTTCTTGAATACTGGTAGATGCATGGTACACCTAGTGCACAGTACCTGATGCATCGGTTCAGGTCCATTACTGTGATGCATCACAGTCAGTACACTAGGTAAATATTAAAAAAGTAAATTACTCATTGTTGTCGACTGTGCATGATGCATCATCTTAAAACCTACTGTAACAATGCGTTATGGTGAGCACCCCACTACTATAAATTCAAAAATAAATTACCCACTGTTCATGAATAATATGTGATGCTTCATACTGACAACAGCGGGTGCTCTAGGTGCGAGGAGGTTATTGCACGATGGAGACACAAAGTTGGCACGCGAGTGTGACACTATGGAGGGTGGATTATGTCGGGGCAAGAAATGGTCTTGTGTTGACGACGACGGGTCCTGTAGCTGTATACATCATCATTCCGTTCGTACTCATATACCGAAGGGCTTATCCCAACAGCTCCCCTACGCAGCTCCACCGCAGTTTTTTTTTGCTAGGTACTAAATAGGCGTATGGACTTGGAGCGGTAGGGGGCTGTGTAGTTGATGTAGCATGAGGTTGCTTGCCCGGTATATCGATTGCCTCTGTCCTGCTGCTCTACGCGCTCGTATTCGCCCTAGACACATTCCCTATTGCTTCCTCTTCCAGCCAGCCGTCCCGGATTCTCCAGCGCCCCTCCAAAATTCACCCCCCATCGCCTACTTATCATTGTTCAAAAAAGCTATTTTCTTAGCCCTATCCGTATCATCCAACCGATTAAGAAGGCCCAACAATACACCCTACATCTTCACGATCTCCCTGATTCGCCGGCTGCATCCTCGCCGTTAGGTCATGGTTGTACCGCGAGTTTGGAACTAGTGAGTAAAATGATGCGACTATTATGCTCGTTTGGGCTGAAGATGAGGTAGTGTGGATCGGGACGGGGATGGGATGGACGGCGCTGATGGTGACATGCTTGCTGATGTTTGCAGCACGAGAAAGCGTTACACCGCTGTTATTTATTGCGTTTTTAATGCTCATATGAAGCAGTGATGCCGAACGCTAGGGTGTGTCTATGCCTCTCTGCAGTCGTTCCTTTACATTAGCTCGCATTGTTGCCATACACAATCATATGGCTGGGCTGGTGCTCCTGGCCCACGTCACTTCCACGGGACCATTTGTCGTTCCTCCAAGTTTGTTCTTCTACTAACACTGCTGTCAATTCCAACTGAGGCTATATATATGCACTCGAACCAAGCCCTGACGTCAGGGTTGGCTAGACCTCCAAACCCTTCCAATATAGTGTCGTTGTATTCCTGTGCTGATATGCTCAAAGGAGCTGCTTCGTCACGGCCTAGCATTTAAACTCAACAAAACCGGATACTCCTGCGATATTGCAAGGTACACTTAGATGGCATATCACGGAAGCGGAAGTATATTCGATATGTCTACATATGTGAGGCAACAATTGACTTGTGTGTTGGCTGAAGATTACTACGCAGGAATTTTTAGACCTCTTTGAACGTCAGGACGTGCCTCTATGCGGTCGACCCAAGCCTGCAACAGAAAAAATAAGTTTTACGGTCAAAAGTGGGGGGATACATACCTTGACAATAGGAAATTCTGTCGCAAGGTCGATTCCTAGTGCACTATACCGTCTAACCCTATGGCAGGAAATTAATATAATATATTGTCTCCAAAAGGAAAGCCCACCATGGGAATGTTTTAATATCTGCCAAAGTGAATTTATTACCCATGATGAATTCCTTGTCTCCAGCCTTCAGATGGGTCTCCAATACAGAGTATAATCGTCGAGTTTCGTTGACGTAACCTGCATGAATACATGAGGATTTGAACATGTTATAGTCTAGTTAGTAACACTCACGTTTCTGTGCATACTCAATTTTTTCAGGAGCCGCGAAGTTAAAGTGGTTGGCCTGTCCTTGCATTGGACCAATTCCACCGTGCTATAGGTAATACCTTCAGTAACATCTTTGACATAAAGGCGTATGTCACTCACCGCAAAAAAGATCCACTGCAACATTTCGCTGTACTCCTTGGCCTCATTAACGGGATCATACGAAAATAACTTTTTCGTATCATAAACTTGAGCAAGATAAAGTATAATGGCGCTAGTCTCGAAGACGTTAAATCCGTTCACAGCAATGGTAGGAATGCGGCCGTTCGGATTGATTTCCAGGAACCAAGGTGACTTTACTTGGTTGTGGACTTGACCAATGTCAGCATCGCGAATGGACATTTTAACCACTTCATATGAATTCAAGTCGGCATTGTCTGGATACACTGATTTTAGGGCTTCCAAGAAGATAGAAACACAAACTCCATTGGGAGTTGGGTATGAGTAGAGTGTAATTGCTGGTTTAGACATTCTTATGGTGCGTGAGAGGAAGGAGTAGGGGTAAGGAGGCGGTGGGTGAGAGAATGAGTAAGCTTAAGTAGCATTGCGTAAGAGCACGCAAGTCACGACCTCGTGACCTTATCCTGTGTTCCCCGACTTCTAAATTGAGCGCTAGCGATATTTGAGGAGGGTTTTATGGGACGCTAGTGAACAATTTTTTAAGTTATCCTAGCCATATCCCCATCCTCGATTTTACTTGTTTGTTTTAGTAGAATCCTTTCCCTACAAATCAATCTCTCATGTTCCTATTCGTCCATTTGATTTTCCTTGCTCTGGCCGGCGTGATTTTGCTGTCTATTTTTGATCGGATATTATTATCCGCAGTTTTAATTTCCCTAGGCTATAACAATTAACCGACTTTGTTGATCTCACTCATTGCTCCCTCTTTGACCACCACTGCTCCGGCTATTTTTCAGCGTGTTGCCGCAGGTGAGCACTGCAGAGTATGCTGGCCGACTAATTGTCAAGACTATGATAATAAAATCAATTTGGTATCGGACTTCAACGTGCACCCCTTCCCTGTTTACACCAACAGCAGTCGTATGTATGCCCAATGTTGGACGAATGAAATGTTATCCGATGAAGTCTTCGAGGCCCATTTCGCGTTATACAGAGATCTGGAAGAGACTAGCATACATATTAGAGCTAGGTTGACTAAACTGGAATAAGCTGTAATTTCATGTGCCAACTAATGCCAACGATGCGTTGAACCTGTAAAGATGGAGTTGTTAAGGTAGAAGAAGTCGGGGATTGGCACCTGTGCCGTTATGATTGGTTACCATATTTGGGCAAACTGATCATCCCCAGAGTTCTCCCCTATTCACGGTTGACTAGTTCTTCGACGAGTCTCGGGCTCCACGCCCGCCGTAGGCCGGCGCAAATCTCTGGGGATGACCAGTCTGCCGATGTAAGGGTCGAGGCTACAGTCGATCGTTACCAGTCAGATTGCCGCCCGATCCTGATCTGATGGATGCCAGCGACGTTGATATGCCGGAAACCGTACGTTTTCAATATTAATTCTCACTGTAATGTAGTAGAGGCACTTTCATAAGTAATAAGGGTATATATATTAGATAAACCTACTATAGGAGCTTTAGAACTGCAGATAATGGTGTAGCTAATATTTGAGCAAGAATGAAATAGAGATTATATCTAAGAGCGAGCGTGCCGACCCTTTGGGATACAAACATGGGTATCGAAAGTGCGGATAGAGTAGGCACCTTCACAACGACGACAAATCTCATTGACATCCTCGCTGACATCCTCACTGTTTTCTTCAAAGGCTCCCTGGAAGCGGCTGGGACCTGCAGCGCTGCTGGAAGACCTGGCACCGGAGGAGGAGTTGGCCGAAGTACGTTGACTTGCAGATTGGAACCGCCTGAGCAAAGAGCTTGCTGAAGGAGGGGATGAACTAACAAGCAAACGAGGCAAAGCTTTAATAGATATTAGTATAGGACTAATAATGTAACAAGCGGTGCTTACGACTTGGAGTACGAAGCCTGTAGTCTTCCGGCTCATATTCAGGCATGTCCATGTCACGACGGATGGGAGGAGATATAGATGGCATTGGCATTTGTCCTGCGTTGAGATTAACACAAAATCATATAATCAATAATAATGACATACTGCACTCTTTAGGATAGCCTTGGTAGGAAGTGTGAATGGTCGAAGAGTGATACTTCTCATGGAAGCAGACTGTACAGTGTGACTATGTAAGTATATCTCTATCCAAAATCTAACAACTCACCGTCAAGCCCACAAGTTCTACAATGAGCCCATATCATCTTCGATTTGGTGCAGAACTGGATAAAGACCGGTGTACTGGTGTACATACCGCACCAGCACTCCCACATCATGCGTCGGCTCTCGCAATATTTCTTGAGGCCACTGGGAAAAATCAACTGGCCGTTATGCATGGGACTGAGGCATTAATGATAAGCCAAATATTACATATGCATGTACAATAACTCACTAAGGAAAGCTGACAATCTTTTCACGGTCACGGTCATAAAAGAGAAGGTCGTTGCAGCTAGTTTGACGTTCCAAGGGATCTGCAAACATGTGACGGCGAGTAAGGAAAGATTTTGATTGGAGTTCTCGGAGCTCTGGAGTTATAGTAAGAAAACGAGAGGAGCGGCGTAGTGCAGAATATGGATGATAAGGAAGGCAGTCACTGTGAGGCATTTGGACTTGGTGTGTGTGAGCAAAAGGAGTGGTGAGGTGTTGTTCTTTAGCACATTCCTTCTTCTGCTTTTATACTAGGGAATATACTGAAAATGAGCATTGCACGACTCACATACTGGTTAATGGTCGGTCAGTGTGTCGAGCTCTTGCCTTCGCCCTCAAACACGATCTACTATGACATTGCTGCATAGACCCACTCTCCTGGTTACTCCAAATCGTCCTATAATGTGTTTCAGCAAATGAGAATCAGAGATTATGTCACCAGTTTAAGGCTCAATGTACGTTTATTCTCTTTTCTGGTTTCTTCTTTATTAATTCATGTCTGCTGTTTTAGGTATGGGAGTCAAGAAATGCGCATATAATAGCATTTTACAGCCTATTCTGTTTGACGCTGAGAGTGCTGGCTCAGACTTAAAGCCCAAGGCTGTTGATTCATCCCAACGGTGTAAGGGCAACCCTCGAAGCCGAGCGGACGTCACGCAGAGCTAGCAGAGGGGAAATCCAAAGATACATAAATGAATGAAATATATACAAGCAACGGGAATCTCACCTAGCAGAGGGGAAATCCAAAGAGAAAGACTTGGATTGCCTCTGCCAGAGTGAGCCCACTATATACCGTTCGGAAACGGGAACGTAAACCCCGAAAGGAAAATGAACAATGATCTGATGAACTCGGAAACAATAACAAAGGGGAATGAACCAATGAGAAGGGAAACAAAGGAAGTGGAAGCGAATGGAGAAACAATGAAACGATACCGACGGCCGACCGGCGCTAAACAACCCATCACTCATGCGCTATGACTACATGCACATATACCCTCCACCAGACGACCACTGTCTCCCACCAAACCTCCCACTCTCCGGCCACAGGAGTCAACGAATGTGCTGAGGGTGAATCCCGCGCAGAATCGCTCCCTGAGGGTGGTTGACGCAAGGGGTAATTCCGGACGGAAATCTAGGGGCGTCCCCTGACATCCGGGAAGTATTCATGAAGACCTTGGGTTTTTTCTGCACTTTAATGCAGAATGGCTGTCTCTTCAATCCAAAGATTGGAGAAGGCTCAGAAGATAAATCTGATGATGGCGATGAGGATGACTCTCCAGAATCCCCATTGATATTCTATGAGGCCTTATCTGATATACAGTCCTGAAAGCCTGGAGATGTTAGGAAGTGCAACAGAAAACTTGTCTTCAAGGTGGATGAATTTGGACATTCTTTTATTCAGTATGCATTCAAAATTTTACTATCTTATTCTTTCTAATTGATTGATAGGTATGAAAATCATCGAAAAGGTCATCGAGCACATTTAATCATACGCAACCTCAATGAGTTTGACTTGGAGTATTTGTGTGCACTCTGTACAGATGAGCTAGAAAAAATTATGTATATAGAAGAAAGTGCCGGAAGAGAAGGCTATGGTCTCCTTGTTGCATGTAATTTTGTTTCCTCTATGAAGGAGCAAAAGGAACTATGTGGTGGGTGATGGTCATCTTCCTGCAACCTGATTTTGTCAATTATAAAGCTCACAATGAATTTAAAAGTGAATTTCCATCGCAATAGAGAAGGGGTTCTTAAACAGGGGCAATTAATTGATTCAGGACCTTTGCAATTCGTGTCCTGAAGTTTATTATTCCAGTGACAAGACTGCAAATCCCTGGATAGCAATGGTTTGCCGCAATCCTCACACACACCCAGATCCTCACCCAACACGAACACCTAAAATTATAGAGGAGCTCTTTATGACATTATTGGATAGTCTTGGATGGAGATTAGCAGATGCAACTCCACACACAATAATTTTGGACTCAGCATTCATGACGGCACTTCGGAAAGTGTTGAACTGGGACAGATTACTAGATCCTTCTCTCGGTGATTTGCATCCATCATTAGGGAACTTTGACCATACAGCTTGCTTGATTAACAAGTTGCATCTTGAAAGGTTTCCAAATGGGACTGGATTTGAAGGTAAATACTGTGATTATCAGGTTAAAACCTTTCTCACAATTTCAGGTATCCTTGCAATGGTGGAAGAAAGCTCTATTCTTCCTCCTGAGCAGGCTTATGTACGCTCTGCGGAAAAAATTGACATTCCAGGAGAAGGATCATTTTCCCTCATTATCTGCATGTTCAAGGCAATGAGTGAGCTGCTACTCCGCACAAAACGACCCTCTATAGACGCTTCCTTCAAAAGAATTCATCATTGGCAAGAATTCGAGATTGAAGCATGGTTTCCAGAATATTCACGCTGTGAGTTATTAATTCTTTCCTTCTATAATCTCAGCCAAAGTTTATGTTTTACTATGTAGCTGTGGTCGTTGCCCGTGCCTTTATAACTTCACAGAGTGCTAGAGCCCATAAAATCTTTTTCCAGAGAATTTTTGACATTGTTGAAGGAGACACAGGGCAGCAGATTCAGTTCCGACATATACATGGAACAGGATGGGATACTATCATTGCAGATGAACATCGTGGGCAGGCATTAGGTATGTTGCTTCATGTTTAACCGTTTGACAGATTGATGAAAATATAATGTACTACATTAGGACTAGGACTCTACTTGCAAGATATATGCAAAGACATGGCTGGCTACTGTTCCGTGGATTGGACAAAACTGCTCCATACTCTTACCCCTTATGACCATACAAAATGATGCCTTCGTATTTGTTTCCAACACTACACTACCCGTATTCATAATCTGAAGACACATGTGACATCTCCCATATACTGAGCAATGATAAGCCTTTATTCAGCTGATCCCATTCCTGATTATAAAGGAACTATTGCTCTCATTAAAGCGGGTGGGAAAAAGGCATCAGGTATTTTCTATATCATTTATATAGGTATTTATACCTTCTCACTACTATGAACGTTTACAGATTGGCTGAAGGATAAACTGTCAGCTGAGAACTCCCTATTAGCAGCTATCTATTGTCCTCTGAGTAAAATACCGGTAGAGGTCTGGAAAGCATCCCCGAATACCACTAATGGAAATGAGCAATCTCATCGCAATATCTACTGTGATGGAAGGACGATGTTGCTGGTTCCTGGAGCTATGTGTGGATTTCAGTATGACAGTCGCTCTATGGTAAGCTTGAAATTATTCAAAGAGCATGGAATACAGCCCCGAGATCAGCTTCCTACATATTATCTCAGAGCATCAAGAGCACTTGTTAGAACTTGTAAGTCTTTTGTATCTCTATATAAATTCATGATGTTAACTGGAGATACCAGCCGCTGTCCAAAAATGTACAGTGAAAGCCCATGATAATGAGCTTCGAAAGGCATATAACCAGTACTCGAAGCTGCATGATCAACAGCTTACTCAGACAAATACTCTCAAGCATGCATATATATTGGGCAAAGACATGGAACCAGCTGCAAAAAGATTACAGACAACAGAGCGGCAGATGGAAGGACTTAGAGCCGGCCTATCAAGCCTTCAAGACCAGAGCTCTGGAACAGTTCCTATTCCTCCTTCACTTACTCCTCAAAACAGTCATTCCGTTAACTCTATGCATACTATCTCTGTTATGACAGCCAATCACTCTGTTAATTCAACCGCTTCTGATATAGAAGGGTTGCAGTATGCAGGTACTCATCACCTAACTTCAGCGGCAAGAAATTCAAATCTCGAAGTGCATTATTTTCTCTATCTCTAACTACATACTGACTATGATTAGGATATATTACCACATCCTCCACACCATCCACATCCCCAGCACCAGGCATATTCCATTCACCAAGTGTTGCCTCACCGTTTTCACCATTCTCCTCCTATGCCACAAAAGTATTCCTATCCACCTCCACTATCAGCCACAAGCAGTTCCAATGGTCCAGTATACCCTGTGATACATCATAACAGTGTCAGTCCAACACAGCGTCTTTATCCAAGCCCGTTACAGCACATACTCCACCGGGCCCATGGTCACCATCTATCCCTCTACCCATAGATCCTAACCACATACCCCCTATACACCGTCAGACAAGCCGTCATTCAACATACCCCAATCAGCACATGAACAAATATGAAGGACAATCTGGGCATGTACCAAGTTATCACGCCAACACACAGACCCATCCCTATCCACATCCCTACCCTTACACGACCCGTCCAGATAGCAACAGTCTGTATAGGCAATAGATAATCCATTAGTATTGTTATATGTTCGAATATATATGTGGCACATTACATTATCATTGCAAAGATCTGAATGTAGTCTTGGAATGTCGGAAGCTGAAGTGACATAGTTGCTGCTGCTAAGTCAGGAGAGAGCTGCAGTATAGACGTCATATGGAGAATGCCCTAAGTGAGAATGGCAATTGAAAATATATGTTAACACTCACCATTTTCTTTAAGTCTTCGAAGGAAACAATTGAGAATGATTATAAATGACATAATGTAACAGTGCATGCACCGTTGTATTAAGTCATTTAAGTCATGATTGAAGCCATTTGTATCCTGTAATGTGCTGCACTGTAGGAGTGTAATAGATGAGTATTATCATAGGAAGTCCAGCTAATTCTTCTACTAAAACTCACTCATTTATATCTCAAGTGTTCAAATAAAACAAATGACCTCATGTAGAGGCGCTGCACCTTTGTGTGAAGTCATAGTTGAACATTGAACTGTTATGCTCATCCTGAATATGACATAGATCCTGCTGCTGCAGTCAGTTCTATGTCGCTGCAACGCAGATGTCATACATACTCACCTAATTGTTGTATGGCAATTTTGCTAGAGCATCTGAGTCACCGGCGGCGGCTGAACCACCGAGGCGGTTTAGATCTCATGAATCATCTCCGCCGAGTTGCCGAGTGGTAACGATCAACTGTGAGCTCGTAAAGGTCTTGCATAATTTACCGATGGTGACAGGCGACGGGATTGGAGCTCCGTGAACTTCTTCTGCCATGATGAGCCTCGCAGTGGGAAGATTCACTGGGGACACAACTTTATTTCTGATCCAGGAATTTTATATGAAATCCATCACCAGACCAGGCTTTTATATTATTTCCTTGGAAGTGATATGTA
>KN837274.1:60534-87885 GCA_000827215.1 Sphaerobolus stellatus SS14 | reverse complement strand
CCTCTCACTTAAAAGGTCATATAATTCAAAATTTGATATAAATATCACTCCAATAAAAACCATAATACAACCAGGTCCAGTGACACTTTTCCTTACCATTTCATTTGGGGTAAATAACAAGGTGTCTCCAGTGCTGAGGGCTGAAGAGATAATGAAATCGTCGTTGGGATCTCGAGCCGAGGACAGGAACGCGACCTGGTCTTTAGGAGTCAGCTCCTTGAGCAAGTTAGCATAATAGAGCCCAGTGATAACAAGAGGCGCGACCAGTCTGCCGTTGTTGCACTCGTGCGAAGAGACCTCAGGCGAGTCAGATTCTTGGTGATCTGTGAGTGCAACAACGAACAGGGGACGTTCCACGGTGATGAGGTCCCCTGCGGCGATGTTCCATATTGTGAACATTCCCATCCATCATATGTACTAAGTTTAATGATGTCGCTAAGACGTGGGGTTGCAGGGTGGTTTAGGGAAGCCTGGAGACCGTAAGGTCTTTATAACCTTAGAGGATATAATACACTGGGTTACCCGATGGCCGTCAAGAGTGCGGGTTATGCCTGGCTTAAGGCGAGGAATAGTTGCATATACGAAGTCGGACGGCAAGGGAGGGATTTTGTCATCGCTGCTGAACTTATGTACATTTGCGACTACTTCAAAATCGGTATTGCCAGAACCGCGCACAGAGAGTGAGACGCACCGTTACGGCTTTTCTAGATCGCCAATAAAGGATTGAAGCCTGGCATCATGAGACACAAGAGTCCCAGCGTCGTCCGTTAAGCGCAGTACAATGTATAAAGCTGCGAGAAGTTGGAAGATTAACTTGATCTGCGGATCCCCTTCGGTTGATATGGTGAACGGCTAGAAGGTTCTACATGCATTCCAGACACGTCATATTAGATTTAGAAGTCCTTAAAATGGATAATAGGACTCACATTATGAGAAAGAAATGGACACCGTAGAACGGGGTCGAGGATTGAAGCAGACGTGGGATGGCAGACGCCTTAGCTGAGTGAACCGTCAAAATCTCGGGTCAAGAGCCAATCGGAAGCCACAGAAAGCCTTGAAGCAGGCGACTTACTTAGTAGCCAGTCAAAAACAGTTTGCATACCAAGTCCGAGTATTTTTTAAAGCAGTCACCCCAGTACAAATCCTCCTACAAAATGTATCGCTCTAAAACTTTTTCATACAGCTTCGTTTATTTCCTCAACACATTCCCAATTCCATCAAGTACACTACCCTACAACACCACCAAATACCTTACACAAATGACACCAAAACATATGCATATGCACCGTCGACATATCCGAGGCATGTTGCTGTCTAAGGTTGGATAATAACTCATTACTGAGGTTTGCCTGCCCATTCCGTGGAGACTCCTACAACACATTCGACCATTCCTTCTCCCTCACCCTCCCCAGCTCATCCTCCCTCAACACCAACTGATCCCTCAGACTCTCCACCTCCGCCTGCACCCGCTGCACCATTCCCACTGCCTCCTTCTCCGCCGCTCTCCAATGCACCTCATCAACTCCGCCTCCGGGTCCACCTCTGCTTTTGCCTCCCAGTTTCTGTACTGCAATAGCCAGTGACGTCTTTAACGAAACGGAACCAAATGATAAAACCAGTAGATGCGAGTATGTTTTCAGTATCACCGGGATTTTGCAGAACTAAGGTTACCTTTGCCTTCTAAAATTGATCAGGAGACCTTGTTTGTACCAAAAAGAAGTGAATAGGGTGAGTGTGCTGACTTCTGTTCATATATTGATCTATTGGTATCGTATAGCATAGAAACATACGGCACGGACTTCCATCTGTAAGATCCATGCACGGCCCTCAAATGCTTCTACGGGTAACGAGAATGTCACCAAGCCCTGTCTATCACCCTTGAAGTCCTCTGCAAGCTGGTCAATGAAATGAACATCCTAGCTAGTATACCAGTCCCGAGTTGTCCCTCAAGATGTCCCTACTTTGTTCAAATATACCTCGAGAGGCATATTTGGGTTTGGCAGAGGCAATTTGGTCAAAATGATCATGGTGATTGGAAATTCAGTGGGGGAGGATATAAGTATCATTGAACACCAGTTATTGTAACAAAACATAATTGTTTGCTAAGCTGTAACACTAACCCAGACCACAGTGCTAGTTGTCAGCTAACGGGGCCTTTCGTCAAACACATGTCACTAAGCAACAATGGGAGTACTGTAATCGTGCGTTCATAGTCAACAGACCCTTGATGTGTGACATACGGGGGTCGAATCTAAAGCCCGAGCAAGCAGCTTGGTCAGCAGCGTCCACAGACACCCAGCCGCCGCTTCTCCCACTGCCGCTAGCTGCTTCTGCTTCTGCAGCACTAACTAATTCCGCTTATTTCATTCTCAAAATTTAATAGAAAAAAGCATTTTTGTCAGCCGCCTTAAACAGTTTGTCCCACCCCCCGACACAGTACATAGCAGCATATATTGAAGCAGTGGGTGCATATAAGTAAGAAAGTATCGGCCTTGCAATCATAGGATGGGAGGAGGTCGCGTTGATTTGATGACAAGAAATTTTTTGATAAAGAAGTTCATTAATATTCACACATGGTTCCTTTCCAGAAGTCCCGCCCTGAACGCGCCATCGTGTGCCCATTGACTGAGTTCGGTGACCTGATCAAAAATGCGAAGCTGAAAAAGTATCATAGCCCCATGTCCAAATTGGCTTCAACAATCTAGCAAGTGTGTGGATCCCATTGACTTTTTCCCCTGAGTTAGTGAGAAGTTACTCAAAGGACTTCAACGTCAAAAGTTGAAGTCAACAAAATTAAGAATGATGGGATACCTTAATTGAGATGGAAGCTGTCTCAAATCTATGAAAGTTCTTGATGGAACTGTATCTGAAATTCATTTTCCCTAGCTCCTTAGATTCTTCTGCTTTTCCCTCTATACCATTAGCATTTCCCTCCACTGGGTGGGTTGAGAAGGTACTTAAGTCTCCTGCAGGGGATATGCTCTGTAAAAAATATAAAGTCTCTGAAAAAAATTTAAAAAATGCTTCTTCTATTAATCAGGCCATCTGGAGCTTCAGAAGCAGAAGCTGCTGTTGCCTCATTGCAGCAGTGGTGGGAGCAGCGGTGGCTGGGTGTCTGTGGACGCTGCTGACCAAGCTGCTTGCTCGAGCTTTAGATTCACGGGGGTCTAGCAACACCCATTGGGTGATGTGTGACTTAGGCAACTTTTGGCCCAGTGCCCGATGGCTATCAAAGTCTGACGGAATTTTTTTGCTTATTGCAAGCCTCTTTAGAGCTTTCTTGAGTCTTCTCAAGCCTGTTTTTAATGGTGGTGATACAGACGAAGAGGATATACAGATGGATAAACAACATGGCGTTGACCGGAATGGTAAGAAGCGGAAATAAGATTAGTACAATGAGATTTTAGGATCCTCTTCATTTTTTGCGCAATTTTTAGCACAAAAAAGGTATTTATTAGGAGAAAAAAAATGATATCTAGACCTCTGGGGGGTCTAGGCAACACCCACCGTGTGACGTGTGACAAACCGGTTTTGAATCTAAAGCCCGAACAAGCAGCTTGGTCAGCAGTGTCCACAGACACCCAGCCACCACTGCTCCCGCTACTGCTGCAATGAGGCAACAACAGCTTCTGCTTCTGAAGCTCCAGATGGCCTGATTAATAGAAGAAGCTTTTTTTTTTCTTCAGAGATTTTTTTTTTACAGAGCATATCCCCTGCAGGAGACTTAAGTACCTCCTCAACCCACCCAGCAGAGGGAAATACTAATAGTGTAGAGGGAAGAGCAGAAGAATCTAAGGAGCTGGGGAAGACGGATTTCAGATACGGTTCCATCAAGAACTTTCATAGATTTGAGACAGCTTCCGTCTCAATTAAGGTATCCCATCATTTTTAATTTTGTTGACTTCAACTTTTGACATTGAAGTCCTTTGAGTAACTTCTCGCTAACTCAGGGGAAAAAGTCAATGGGATCCACACACTTGCTAGATTGTTGAAGCCAATTTGGACATGGGGCTATGATACTTTTTCAGCTTCGCATTTTTGATCGGGTCACTGAACTCAGTCAATGGGCACGTGATGGCGCGTTCAGGGTGGGGCTTCTGGAAAGGAAGCATGTGTGAATATTAATGAGCTTCTTTATCAGAAAGTTTCTTGTCATCAAATCAACACGACCTCCTCCCATCCTATGACTGCAAGGCCGATACTTCCTTACTTATATGCACCCACTGCTTCAATATATGCTGCTATGTACTGTGTCGGGGGGGCGGGACAAAGTGTCTAAGGCGGCTGACAAAAATGCTTTTTTCTATTAAATTTTGAGAATGAAATAAGCGGAATTAGTTGGTGCTGCAGAAGCAGAAGCAGCTAGCGGCGGCGGGAGAAGCGGCGGCTGGGTGTATGTGGACGCTGCTGACCAAGCTGCTTGCTCGGGCTTTAGATTCACCGGGGTTTAGGCAACGCAACAGTGACGTGTGACGTTGCCTATGAACGCGTGATTACAGTACGCACGTTGAACGACTTCCACTAACTTCAATCCAACATGCCATGGAAAGGAGTCAAGCATGGCCTCTCCTTTACCGGGGGGGTGGGGCCGAAAAACTTCAGTGTCAAATATGACCGAGATTCTATTATCCCGAAGCTTCTGGATATTATCTCGGAAAATGCGTGAAGCAAGCAAAGTATTGACAAATGGGATGACTGCAGTGGGGACCCCCTCCCCAATGAATTACCCTCCAACACAAGAACCGGTCTTTGCACACTAACGTCCCGCCAATATCGAGGTCGGTGAATTTCTCGACTCGCAGGAAAACTTACATCAGCAGGCGCTTGTTTCGTTGGCATTTTGAGTCACGTGACTCTATTCAAGCTTCGCAACAGACGCTTCGGATTCATCAATAAAACCGCACGGCACTTATTTGGCATTATGACCGATTACCGTTTTCGTAATTGTGACCAAGTGTCACAAGGCCCTTGTAATGCAGTTATCGGGCTAGATAATTATTGCGGCAGCTAGTAATCCAAGTAAATTCTTATAGAGGCTCCGAAATAATTATTCGAGCTTTATGATCAGATTTTAATAATTTAATATGGTGTACAAGGCACATATCATGTCTTAATAAGCATTTCGTGTCTTCCTTAATAGTTAGTGGAAGGTGGTAATAAGATCATGATGAAGCTATAGGGATTACTTGATTATGGTAAGATATAGAAATTATTATTACTATTTTCTATTTCTTGCTGCTGTATTCTAACCAAGGTATGATGACAGGATGTTTAATTTCAGAGCCATAGTACCTTAGGCTGCTTCTCCTGCACAATCAGCAGCCGCCGCTAGAGGATCATGCTCTAAATGTTAATATCTTGAAATATTATGCAATTCCATATGATGATGATATAAATGTTGCACATAGCCTAGGGGGAATCATACTCCGGGTCATCTAGCTCCTCTTCATCAAACAACTCCTCTTCATCAAGCCCCAACTCATCCTCATCCTCATCAAACGAGTCTTTATCCTCATCATCTAGTTCGAAATCAGTCTCCATTGGTTCAGGTATATTCTCTTCTCCCTCCGGCACAGTTTGGGGCTGTAAGCACAATATCTCCGAGGCATTCTCACCCGGCGCCTCTGCACCTGACGGGACAATATCGGACAAATCCATTGAGTTGTCTGTATGATAACGAATTGAGTGACCAATTCCACCGCCCATATAGCGCATGAGCATGTCTCTGTCAACAAACCTATGACAATCATGACACAGCATTAAAACAGAACTCTCGAAGTGTGATAGGGACTCACATGTTAACATAGAGAAATTGCCAGTCATCTTCAGAATTATCATAATGCCTTGCAATTGAATTTCCAAGTAATTCGGTTGTTCTTCCCTCATTAAATGCTGGGATCAAGTGAACTGCACGGATAACACATGTTGGATCCAAGAAACCAAAGGATTCGGTGTCATCTTCATCATGGACAAAACCAATACGATGCAGACGACGGAATTTGGGACCTGAATTAAATGATGAGTCCCTGCCAAACCATCTTACCCACAAAAAGTGCATTTTCCGCACTGGCTCCATAACTCCATTGGGCCGCATATATATGACTTTGACATGATATATGCCAATGATTCTTGCATACCAGTATGGATGGAATATAGGACTATCTGGGTCATCTTGGGCATCTACCATTATGTCTCGATGATGACCTTTCGGACTCAGTGAATCCTGGCATCGACGCAGGTCATATGAAGTGTAGTTCACACATAACCTGGCGTGCTCGAACATGCAATCATCCACAATTAGAACCCGCATCCGTTCCTGGTGTGAGAAGTTGACTTCATCATCTGTGGAATTGCATCCAAGGATCCTTGCTAGTAGATGTTCCTGAAGATTTCGATAAAAATCCTGTCCCATTATTTTTTAGTTATGCATATAAGTATCATGGATTGGACAAGACAGAGACCTTGATGGCCGGATCACCCCTATTGTTTAAAAGGAAGGTTCCGATGTCAATTCGATTGCGTTTTTCAGAAAAGGAGATTGACCAATGCTCCCGTGGGTCCATCTCAGGCAGCGGCTCAGGCTCATTATGATCTTGAAAAGTGTTACTGGCCACTCGTACATTTGCTTCGATGAGGCGCATATTATTGTCTCGGCGCTCAATTCGGGTCAGACTGAGTGTTGTGTCTTTCTTCCATACACGAGCATAACGTTGTTTGGTACGCCTATGCTCCAATTCTCCCTATTCCTGAGACTTAGAATTTGTTTTCCCCAAGAATATCAGCACTCACTCGTCCAGTAGAATAGGATTCAATAGAGCCAAAGTAACGGATTGTGTAAGGATAGTCGCCCATGGCATGAAATTTGTATGTGTTAAGATTTAAGCCTTTCCTTTTTGTCTTCATAGTCGAGTCCCCAGGAGCTCGTTGCTGGCCTTGGGAAGCAGCTGCAGCAAGTCGTCTGACACGTGCATCTTTCTCTCGTGGCAGCTCCAGAGTAATATATCGGCTAGCTGTGACATCTCTGAACTTCCGAATCATTGTACCAAATTGTTTCGTCAGTTGCTCTAGAAGCGCAATTGTGGAATCTGTATGCATCCGCAATTTGGCAACACCATGCCAGTAGGCGAAGGTGAACAGAAGGTCGCAAAGCATTGTATTATATGGCTCCTCCAAGAGACCTTCAAATGCGGGCAGTGAACACTGAAATTATGTTGGTTCGAGTTATGTAGATGCACAGTAACATTTTCTATACCTGAAGGATATCTTCGTAATCACGAGCTGCCATCCGTTTCAGGTCGGCAACATTGTCACTGAAGTTCCGAATTGTATCTCCCCCAAAAGTTGGAATTTGGCGATGAGTATGCTTAAGTATGATACTCATCTGGGATAACTCACCGTTGATTAAGCTCATGGACAGTGCTTGTGGCTTGTGCATATAGCAGGCGAATCAAATGCATTAATGTTGCCTTCCAAGTTCCTAATTCAATCTCATGGAGAAAATCCACCACAAACATCAAATGGAATTCAAAGCCCAAATCAAGTAAACGCTCCGAGAAAGCATTCTATGGGCTCGTTAAAGGCTATTTGTGGGGAGATGAAATTGACTTACCACTGTAGGCACACGGGAATGTGGTTTGAGAATATTCTCGACACCTTTGCCAGTAACCGGGACTCCTTTTACATCTATTAAAGCCCGGGCCTTCTCAACATCATAGCGGCGAGCATGATCATCCTTCCGTATGTGGTTGGGATTTCGGCGCCTGGCCATATCACGGTCCATACCCATCAAGTCAACTTGCTTTTTTTCGATATCACAACGTGGGCAAGGACAAAGACCCAAATCCCTGATAGTTGCCAATAAAACTCTGGAGTATTATCATTTAGTCTGGAGTATAATTCCAGTGAGGGAGAACATACTTTTCTGGATAATCTGCTGAGTACGTGAAGATTCGCAGATATACCAGCCTTGTTATACCGTCAGCACATTTGATCAGGATGCCATTCTTGTATGCATCACGAAATTCATCATCCAGAAGTATCTTCCATATTGCATGCATGAGCTCCCTTTTACAATGTGCGAGGAGAGCAGGGGACCCAGCGGTGCCGCTGGTGATTTCACGTATAACATCCTGTACAGTATCGGGAAGCTGAAACAATTGGGTTAGATATTCATATTTTCTGGACTAGGTAGTGTTGAGCAAACGTACTGATGGAATATATGCTAGATGGTGGCATAAATGAGCAGAAGGACGTCCCCGCAATAATTTTGACTGTGAACCAAATAACATATAGATTGGCCATAACTTGGCAGATCCGAAGCTTGTTAAATGTGTGGAATCTGACCAGAACATCAGAGGGGCAATTATACGCTCATATGCTATCTTTGGCAGATGTTCAAGCTTGCGTTGTGCCTCTATATAGGCCGGTGATGAATACAACTCTCCATAGACCTGTTCAACGTCATCTGGGGCATCTGATTTTCGATAAAATAACTCAAACGGGGAAAAATGGATATTTCTGGCAGAGGAATAGACATTCTTGACAATTGCAGTGATGGAACGATAGTGAAGTCCCGAGATTTCGAATTTGTGTCCTTGTGGTGTTGTCCAGAATTTTTTGCCTTCAGGAATTGAAATTGAGACCTTTACATTTCGTCGCCATCCATCAGATGAATGGAGAACCTCAGGGAGATTGGGGTCAAGCTCAGACCGGGTATCCTGTTTGTCCATTGACTCTAGCTGCTGCTTCATTTTACGTGCAGACCATCCTCTGAGATCTTGAATGGAAAAATTTGGATCACTAATGGTCTTGATAGTGTCATTGAAGAATACATCTGAAAGCTGGCCTGTCTTGTTTCCGTTCCAGAGCTTGGCAAATGAGAATTGACTGAAGTTTGTGAATGGGTAGAACTTTCCAATACCACTGGATCCATTCGGTGAAACCAGGATTTCGACTTCAGGATCCAATTCTGTGAGATTTGCTGATGCTCCGGATTCTGAGGGTTCTGGCGCAGTCGGAGTGTCAGGATCATAGCTTGGGTTTGCAAGATATCGTCGAAACAATCGGAAGATGTTCGGTGCTGTCTCTATGCCCTCTGGAAGAAGTTCTGGCACATGCAATACCACCCTTTTGATTCTTGATATCCAAGAGGGAGCGGGTTCCGGTGGCTCAGGAAATATATCATTATGGTGCCGGGGACGTCGTCTAATACGCCGAGAGGGCAACGGTTCTTCTTGAGGCGCCATAGGGATTTCCAAAGGATTGAGCTCCTGTGACCAAAAATAAACAAACGGTGAGTGCATATATAAAGGATGAAACACACCATCGGGTCAATATCCCTATCCAGCCCTGTGCTGTCTTCGCCATGCCTGCTCGGTCCACACACATCATTACCGGTCCCCTATTTGAGAATCAATAAAATAAAGAGATGAAATGGATCTATAACTCACATTTTCCCCAGCTGATTCACCACCATTGAGGTCTCTGTCCTCGTTCCGGCCTACGAGTGCCTTCCCATCTACAATTTTCCGCCGTTTGAAATCTCCTATCCCAGTGGCCTTCATAGCCTGTCTTCCCAGACTGGTAACCCGAGCTTTATCTTCTAGATATATTTGGCATTTCTTCTGGTGCAAAATCAGCCCAGTTTCTGTAGGAGGACGTCGACCACTGCCAGTCCATCCACACATGCATTTTATGTCTTCCTTGGGCATTATTGAGAGCAATAGTAGAAAGAAATATATGGGTAGTAAGGTAAATTTCTTTGATTATGCGTTGTTAGGGTGTTGGGTGCAAAGAACAAGTGCATTGATGGTGGTGGCTCGAAATTTGGACATGCACGGGACTTAATTAGACGCGCTCATTAGTGGCCATGTGTTGTGTGACCATGTGGGCGGAGGGTGACTTGGATGAGCTCAGCGGCAGGCCGCCGCAAAGTGACAAAACCACCTCTGCCCTCACAAGCACTTTCCATGTATAAAAAACAAAGCCTTAAATTATCTTAATTGAGTACTCATAATTTCAGTAAGTCAATTCAGCGTGCTAGGGGATATTTGGACTCGCATCTGCTTACCGAGGTCAACAGCTACTATACTCTATTTATACAAACAAAGCCCTGAGGTACGGCCATCCATAGCCGGGGAGAACTAAAACAGGGTCCGAACTATAATTCGGAGAACTATGCCGCGTCAAGCAAAACCCCGCGAACATATGGTCATAATACTACAGTATCCCTGTCGCGATTGCAAGTGTCTTGCGTCGATCACCCTCTCCCGACCAACCTTCACGTGACTCCAAGCTGTTTCGAACGATAAAAAGGGCCAGAATCCCATCCTATTGCCCCCATCCGAGTCGAGCCCCCATCTCCCGGTTCGTCTCTTTTCATCTGGTGATGTCCTCAGCTCAAAGCTCCTCCTCTGGCCCCAACTCAGATGGCCTCCACTGGCCTCCTTCCAGTCCGTCAGTCTCGTCCTCAGCTGGCAGTAAGAGGATGCACTCTGATGATGATGGGCACGATAAGAGTGGACGCAAAAAGAGGTGGCTCTTTGTATCTCGTGTCTGATCCTAACTGCGGAACTGACCCGACATCTTCAGAACAAAGCGCGAGGATCCCTGGGGTGGTTGGGGAAGAGCTGCTGCACGCGTAATTGATGCATTTTCACCGGTCAACCTTATGGTACATTATTACCATCAAGTTTTGAGTGGTGAAAAGATGTACGATACCTTGAGTACCAGGTAAGTTGAGCCTTTCCTCTCACATCCTAAGCCAATCCCTAGCCTCTCATAGACAGAAGCGATATTATGAATCATATCTTGCACTTCAGAAGCATATCCCTACGTTTGCCGCTGAGATCACCAATAAATCGGAGGAGGAGTTGAGTGCCAGGATCAAAGAGGTGAGATCTCCATTTTCTTTTCATCCTCGGTTGCTAACTTGCTGTCTATACAGATGGATCATTGTCAGAATAGCGCACGCAACTCGGATACAAACGTAATCAAAAAGGCCATTGTTTCTATGGTCCGTGTCTTGTATCCTGAGGAGGTGCACGCGCTTCAAGACGTTGATGGGGAGATCAAGACCAATCGTGGGTTCAAGAATATTATATTCGGTCGACTGCTGTGTCCTGTCAATATGGACTGGGCTAACCCTGAGTAAGTTTCGTATATTGACATTCAATGGATTGCTCCCGAACTTGTCTAATAGGACCCAATCTTCCCTCATCGCCACTCCGGGCCTCTGCTCTACCGCTGCATGGCCAATGTTCTTTTATCCTAAAGGACAATTTGATCCAAATGATCTGGCCAAAGGTTTGCTACGCGGTGAGCTGTTGGTGTGGGTGAGTATTAGTATATGATTTCCATTGCTTTTGTACTAACTATTAGACTAGGTGTACAAGTATATCTTTCTAGCTCCTTCGGCCTGGCACCCAAACAAACATAGCGACGAGTCGAAGATATTCAGCACTGGGAATGCTTCCTTACACAAGCTATATAATGTGACACCCCGTTCCTTGGCATATGTTGCTACGCATGTACATGCCCAATCCCATCTTCCGCACTATACTTGCTCATCTTCTGCCAGGTCCGCTTCGCACTTTCCTCCTCCGAAATTAATCGCAAAAACGGTGGTTCCTTTAAAACTGGCGACTTCTTCTGGCATGTCATGGACTACCTGGAAGATCCGGACTTTGCAGAGGATGTGAAGGGATTGTTGGAGTGGTGGGACACGTACGTGCTCATATTTTGTCACATCATGATACATTCTAATTGCTTGTACCAGCCAAATATTCCCTGAGAATCAAGAGAAGTCTGCCGGTACCAATGAAGCCTGTGATTCCCGCTCCTTGATGAAGAAGCAAGCGGCTGAACGTGCGAAGGCTTTGGCAGATCGCACGAATCAGTCCACTGAGAATGCAGAGACATCGGATAAAGATGTGTCTGCGAACCAGGAGAAGGAGCCTACATCCGGTGAGCAGGACAAGGAGAACCAGTAGGAAAGTTCGTAGCCAGCGTCAGGCTAGCTACGTTATTTGATATCACCTATAATTTGTATTTTTCAATATCCTAAAATAAATTATATTTAATGGCATTTAATTGAGTACAAGCAATATCTATCTAGCAAATATATATGGCAATCCGAGAAGCATTAGTGAATCCCTCGATTATGACCGTGCTGTTATAACCCCCTTGTAGTCGGACATAGTGATTGCTCACTTCATAGATTATTACACCCATCAGCAATCCTTACGACATTCCTTGATTCTAAGGAGCCATTACAATTGAGCATAAGCTTTGAGTAACCCTCAGGCCCCGCCCTAATTCTTACGAAGCACTGCAATCCTTATAGGATCAGGCAATGCTTAGGGCAATCACTAACAATTACGGACTATTACGATTTTGTCGACTGCGTTATGATAACTTGTAATGTTCGCCAAAATTATTACAAGGGTTATGGCCCTTATCGAGGTTATAAGTGCCTTATAGGGGGCTTATAATTCCGGTGCTCGTTTACTGATGTTGACGTCACCTTGTATCCTCCTCATCCGTCTACCTCTCCAGCCGGCTTTTAATCGAACGACATCAATCAGGAGCTTGATCACTCTCAAAGCTATGGCAACTAATTATCGATGCGTAGCGAGCTCTTTTGGCTCAGTTCTCAGCTTTGAAGAGCTTGGGATTGATGTCGAAAAAGTCATTGCCGATCCACGCATCCAGACTTCAGTACTGGTCAATGAAGCACACACAATCGCAAAGAACACCCTCGATGTCGTACTCCACTCATATAAGAACCATACAGTCTATGTTGGCGTTTTATTGGAGGCTTTAATTGATTACGCAGGAAAAGATGCCATTCCAGGTCGAGGGGACATTACTGGTGAAAGGTATACTGCTGGAGCGATTTACGCTGCTTACAAGGTCGAGAAAGTCAGCGAAGTGGCCCAAGCGTGGTTTCAAAGTATGATTGTACCCAGTATGTTGTCGCTTCAACGATGAAGTCTTTGGGTACCTATCATTATCGCCAGTGAAAATAGCATGTACTCGCACCGTTAAACCATTCGAAGCACGAACTCCGCTGGAGGAGTCGGAATACATGAGAGCTATGGTTGAGCCAGCTACCCGAAACGGTAAGGCCTGGCTCAGGAAGGAGGTAACTCGTGTGTTTATGTTTAGTACCCGTGTAATTAAGACTTGGGTTCTTCAGGTTTGCCAAAGACAGAACTTTCGCTGCATACTACATGAAGAAATCGATACGAAAGCCCCTCCTGAAGCTCGGGATCCAACCGGGGAGCGAACGATTGAGTATCGTCTCGAAGTTGCTCATATTATACCCTTCGCCTTGAATGATTTTGCTTCAGATGACAACAGGGCAATTGTAAGTGTGTTGTATATGCAATTGCGTATGCTATGGATATTGAAGACTAAGCGATAGCATAAGTCAGCTGTAATATGGGTTATGATAAAGCATTGGACTGCTGTAGACTTAACTGGAGAAGGAATTAATGAGCCCACCAATGCCATCCTCTTTTGTCCTAATGGACATGATCAATTTGGTAGCTTTTCAGTATTTTTTGAACCCACCGTAAGTAGTTGTATTTGCAAGAAAGAATTGGTTGTCATGACTTTTTAGGAAGTTCAACATTGCTATGTCGCCAGTTCCCAATATAAAGGATTTGATAACATACACGTTGACTTCCGAAGCAATTCTCGCGTTCTTCCCCCCAATCCTCGATATCTTGCTATCCATGCTGCGTTTGCCAAGGTATTATTTGCCAGTGGTGCTGGTAAATACATTGGGCGGTACTATAGGGACCAGGCAGAAATAGGTGTCCTGGCATCGAATGGGTCAACAGATGTCTCGATCCTGCTATCAAGACTTTACATGATTGAGATGAGATGATCAGATATTATGTAGTATCACAATGTCCTATACATCCAATCGCAGTTAAAATTCTGATACAATCCCTTTATTTAGGCTGCGGTGTCACCAACAACGCTGGCATAATTGTCTGTTTCGAATATTGTAAAGCGGAAGGGTACCTTACAAAGAGATGTTCAAAGAGTTAGAAACAGAGCAAACTTTAGGGAGTACTATTTTCGAATGCTAGGAAAAGCAACAAAGAGGTGTTACGTCTCCTTTATGAGTGTCGTGTTACAAAAATCGAAATCTGGAAATCAGGTGGCAGCAGGCCATCGGCAAATTTGCACCCGACGCATTGAATCTCAAAGTTCAATATAGCCAACAGGATCCAAAGAAACTTAAGGGGTTTGATAACCAGGTATGTCTTGCTTGCTCTATGTTTGGAGAACATGAAGTTGATGATGACTATAGATTACGAGAGCTTTCTCGCATCTATGACTATACTTGTCTGTAAAGGACTGGGCTTTGAAGGAGATCCTTAAGAGCCAAGTTAAGTATTCCGGACAAGAAATCCGTTGACCCGAATGTCGCTACACCAGGGTTGAGCACGCGCGCCCCTCCTGATGCTACATCGAGCAAGCGCCCCGCGCTCCTGAAGCTAGCAAGCGTGCTGCGTCGAACGTTAACGAGGTATGCTACAGCTCATCTTAATGGTTATGTATGGGGTATATTTTTTAAATTTAGTCAACTACATCCTCCCAACGTCGCAAAATCAGTCACAGTGAGCTGGAGTGTCCATCCGTCAAAGGCAAAGAACGTGCGTACTTTGACCCCCGTTTCATGTCTTCTTTATTTTGCATCGTATCTCCAGGTTTCACGCACATCATTTGGATTCCCTTTCGGCGATTCTGCACTATTGTGCTCATTTCTTTTCATATCTGTCTATTCTTTTCGGACCCCCTTTTTACGATTCTGCGTCCTTCGACTCTCCTCTATCTGTTCTCTTCGTAATAGTTCATTAATCCATACTATATGCGTCCATACGACAAAGATATAAATCGTATCCTAACGATTCTACGAAAATGCCTTTTTATTGTGGGTGGAACTTTTCCATGTAGCTCTCACATCAGGAAACCTGGCACGGGCGCGTCTTAGCGCCGGCGGTAGGGACGGTATGAGCGGTAGATAGAGGTATCTAGTCATAGATAGTGCTATATATCGTATTTAGCGAATCCGCAATAGCCTATCTCACCTACCACGGGCGTCTCCTCGAGGCGAACTAGGTAGGCTATCTAGTGCTATATACATTTTGCAAGCTTTGCTGATGCAACACTTCCCCAATTCCAACAAAGTACACTACCCTACGAAACAACCAAATCGCCCTTACACGAATGACAACAGAAAACATGCGTATCATCAGATACATTCGGCTGCCTCCTCACAAACGGCGAATGAGAATGAGAACGCGAATAATCCAATTTTGGCGTATGCGCCCCACCACCGAGCGACTCGTCGGCTTAACTTCGTTCCCGCACAAATTTGTGGATCGACCCAAGGTAAGTCAAGTGCATGAATAAATTCAACGAATTGATAATAATACAAGCAACTACTAGACATTTAGACTATGAACATTTTACGTTCAACCGAAATTTAATACAATAATGGCGACACAGTCCTGCTATCCCTCCCGGACAAAGATAAAGAAATAACGGCATATAAAATCTATAAAATCGAGTTTGCCTAGGCATCTCTGGTATTCGAAGGAATGGCGACCATACCTTCTCCTACTGAGGCGGCCGACCTGTATGATGGTATTCAAATGGTTCATTTTTACGATGCGGAAGAACACCTAAGCTCCTTCCTCGCGGTCTTGTATAATACATGGTAAGCTTTCCACTCCAAAGGACATATATATCAATTTTGAGTGTGTCTATTATAGCATGATTCCAATTGCGAAGCATCGTCGAGACACCGCTTCAAACGCTGAAGGAATCTTGCTCCTTGCTACGAAATACCCAGTAGATCACCTGCGCTCGCTTCGTCGCAAATTCTGTCATGAGACACATGTATATACCCGTAATATCTTTGTAGGTGAAGGAACCTCCAACAGATCAAATAGGACACCGGTGGAGGTTTGGTTATTTGGGAAGACGGAGGATACAAAGTCAAATAAGACCTAAGGTATATTCTCCAAGTTCATCAAATTAGTAGACTTATAGCACTTACGGCATGCGGCAAGAGTACAAGTAATCTGAACGTGTATAGGTGATGAGAATAGAATTATCCAAAAAGGCGACTAAAAAAACTTTTCTGGCTAGCTTCTTTGCCCTTTTCCCCTCCATCTTCTTCAATAAAGGCTATATTTACGCCGCCATAATGTGACTCCACTCGAATATGATCCATGAGCCAGGTTTCATCGTTTTCATACCCTGCACTGATATAATCTCCGAGGAAGAAACGACCTTCTTCATCAATTTCAGAAATTGTTTGAAATTTCGGCCGCAATGCCGTATCAATATTCAAGCTTCCGTACTTTATCATGGTCGAAATGGGTCCGATATAGGTTGATGGAATGCGGATAGAAACAGAGCCATTTATTGACACAGCTTGTAATCGGAAACGATTTTGCTGTGCATCATGCTGATATCAAACAGAGTGAATCAGGAACATTCATATATAAGGATAAGAAGACCGTAAACAACTCACAATGACCAACGTAACGCTACCATTCTCGCTCTCAGCGTGAAGGCGAGCAGGCCCTTTGGTATCAACACCCTTAATGATCTCCACTAAGCAATTGACGGGACCATTCGTTGATTTTAAGCTCAAGTTCAAGTCCTTTCCATCATTATCCTTCGAGATTACAGCTCCGGGAGGAGGAGGTAAAGTAGGGTTAATCGCATAGATGCCCTTGACTGTTTCATTTTTGCGGTTGATTGTTAAGAAATTTGTTGCGGGTGAAGAGGACACCCTTGTCATTGTAAGTGGCCGTGTTATTTCCTGCGATGAGGAAGAAGCTTCTGGGGGCCCTGGAGGTTCAGTAATATATTCCGATCCAGCACTAGTCTTGGATACGGCGCTTTCTGAGTAGTCCGGCGGCAGTTCTATGATGTGGACTGATTGAGAATCTTGCAATCTGTCTGTAGATGTGGCCATGGTATGTGGGTGGTGGATAGACTATAGAAGCGATAAGGGAATACGTCTTATAAATATCTCCTAGCGGAGTTTCTTGTGCGAAGTCACACAGCTGTGCACGCTTCTTTCCTCTCCGGCTGAGCTACTAATACCTCGTGACTTGTCAAGACTATGCACCTATTCTTAGAATGATTGAGATTGGCAAAGGATGATTAAAGCTAGGAGGGTACCGCATAGTTTAAGGATGTAGTTTAAGATGTTTTCGCGATCATCGATTTGATACATTCGATGTGCAGAACGATCCTTCAGACAGGCGGGCTGCGTCGATTGCCACCCCTAATAGGCCGATCGAGCAATTAGAGTTGATAGGCATATTCCCTTAAAGGGTACCCGTACTCTGTAAGCAGGATATGCAGGAAACGACTAGACTTTCGCGTATCACTGTCACAGAGAAGGCATCATGGATCCAATCACTAACGGAAGTTCTCTACCGATTCGTGCCTAAAAGGGCCGGATTTGCAATAGCCACAGTGCGAGTATTTTTTTTAAAGCAGTCAGTATAAAATCCTCCCACAAAATACATCGCTCTCAAACTTTTCCATGCAGCGTACACTACCCTACAAAACAACCAAATCCCCCTTACACGAATGACACCAAAACACATGCGTATCATCAAACACATCCGGCTGCCTCCTCACAAACGGCGAATGAGAATGCGAATGGGAATTATCCGACTTTGGCGTATGCGCCCCACCACTGAGTGACTCGTCGGCCTCCGATATAGGCACATGCGACAACGCCGGCGAATGCAGCAACGTAGCAGCAGCCGTACGCTCGCTCTCAATCCGCGCTTTGAGCATACTCAGGCTGACTTTGCGCTTATGCCTCGTCTCCGCAGAGAGATTAGCTTCGTACACCGGCCGCGGCGCCAGGACGCGCCTCAACGGCGTATGCGGTCGAGCGCTGCTGATAGAGTGTCGCTCGGACGTAGGTCGCGTAGGACTCCCAAGAGCCGACTTTGTCCTCAGCTGCAGCAGTTCTTCCTCCAGCTGCGTCACCTTCCGCTGGAACGCATGCGCCGACGCCTCCGCATCAAACACTGCCGTCTCGAGCTCCCGAATCCGCGAATGCGACGTCGACATGTCCAGCGCATGTTGTTGTCGAAGGTTGGAAAGCAGCTCCTCGCTGAAGCTCGCCTGCGGCACGCGCGGTGACTGTGATGCCATCGACCCCTCTGTCTCCCTCAGCCGTGCAATCTCGTCCTCCCTCAACGCCAATTGATCTCTCAACGACTCCACATCCGCCTGACTCCGCTGCACCATCGCAACCGCGTCCTGCTCCGCCGCCTGCGTCGTCTCTAAAGCCCCCCTCAACAGCTCCGTCTCCGCCTCCCGATTCTTCAGCTCCTCCTTCACCCTCTGCACCTCGTGCTTCCTCTCCTTTGCCGCCTTCTTCAGCTCGCCCACCTGCGCCTCCAACCTCTCAATAACCTCCTTGCTCGCCGCCAACTCATGCGCAAGCCCCGCATGCGCCACCTGTGTCTCGCCCACACTCTCCCCAAGTGTCCTCAGCTCATCCGCATGCTTCCCCTCTCTCTTCTTCATCTCGTCCTCCAACACCCTAACCCTCACCTCCGCATCCTCCGCCGCACCATTCCTCTCCTCAAGAAGCCCCTCCAACCGCTCCACCTCCCTCTCCAACCCTTGCACCCTCTTCTCCGCTTTCCACACCCTCTCCTCATCCTCCGCGTTCTTATTACTCAGCTCCACCACCTTCGGCCGCATCTCCTCCAACTGCGCAAGGAGGCCCGAATTCTCTGCCTGCAGGTCATTCTTCGCGCGTTCGGCGTCGTCCGCGCGGGCCTTAGCCTCCGCCTCCAGATTGCGCGCTTCGTTCAGCTGGCGTGCGTGGCTCGCGAGGTCGGAGGAGAGCTGGGAGACTTGATGCTGCAGCGAGACGACGGTAGCTTGGGAGATTTCAAGTTCGGATTCGAGGGACGAGCGGGCCTGTTCAGAGTCGGTGTGCGAGGAGGATAACGCCATGTGCGACGCCTTGAATTCGTCGAGCTCGTGTTGTAGTTCCGTCTTCTCCTGTAGTATCCGTTCATTGGTCGTCATCAAATCATCGATTTTCCTATTCATCTCGTCCCGTCCACTCGTGATGCTCGTAAGGTTCTAAGTCGACGTCAGCGCAGCTCCAAACACTCGATATACCACACACCTGCTTCATCTTCCCAATCTGCAACTCCAGCTCCGTCGCCCGATCCTGACTCGCTTTCAGATTCCTCTCCAAAGTTTCCGCCCTATCATCCTCCTCCAACGCCCTCAGCTTGCGCTCACTCTCCTGCAGCCTCGACCGTAGATCATTCGTCGTTTGTCGCGCATCTTCGAGCTCAAGTTCCTACAAACGAATATCAGAACCATCCTCTGCACACAATAAACGCCTCAAACGCACCATATCCCTCGCACTCTCCGCCACCACCCTCTCCTTCTCCACCACCTCCTCCAACCGCCTCGCCGTCCCCTCGCGCTCCTCCTCCGCCACCTTCAACCTCCCCACAAGATCCTTGCTCAGCGCCTTCGTCTTCTCCAGCTGCGCCTCCACATCCGCGTACCCTGCAATGCACACGATCAGCTAAAGGTCAAACCCCGTCAAGGTAAGATACTCACTCCTCTCCATCTCCTCCACTCCCTCCAACTGCGCACTCAAGCTAACCTTTTCATCCACCAACAACTGTATCGTCTTCTTCTGGTCCTCCACGAGCGTCCTTAGCTCCAGCTCCTCCTTTGACGGGCCCTGAGGTGGTGGTGTCGGCGGCGGCGGCGAGAAGGCCTGCTTCCTCTCCTTCGACGGCGAGAACGCCAGTTGTTTATGCGGACTAGGCGGCGATATCCTACCAAAGCATAAGCATCCTAATCCAACGCCATCCAAACTCAAGGGCAAACTCACACTCCAAACTCCTCAAAATCCACCGCCGCGCCGCCGCTGCTGTCACCAAACAACGAACTCACATCCTTGTGTTTTGGGCTCGGCGGCGGCGGCGGGGAAAGCACAGGCGTAGGTGGTGCATGGACTGGCGCAGGACTGGACGTTCTAGACGGCACTTGTGCGTTCGTGGTGGTGTTCGTCGCCGCCTTGGCTTTACGCCGTTTCTCGAGCTACGTTGAACATTTCAGCGTCAACCAAAGCTGAAATAACAAAGTTACTCGCCATGGCTTTCGCCCTCGCAGCCTTGGCCGCACGCTCAGCGTCGTCTGCCATGCGTTGTCGTCGTGGTAGTAGCCAAAGTGGTGTGTACGCGATTTGCCTCCGCGGCGCCACGTCATTCGCTCATTCGCAAAGAAAGTCATCGGTTCGAATATATACGAGAATATATTGACATGTAGCTAAACAAAATGAATAACGAAACAGAAGTAGCCCAGACGAGACACGAGACGGGGAATAAGAAAAGGGTAAAAGGAAACGGAGAAAGGAAAGATCGGGTGGTATCATAGCGGAACGAGTGTATCAAATGCGGTGCGAGTGATGAGAAATGTAAGTTACGCCCAGACCTGCGGAAACACACATCAACAAAAGCACACGAACGAAACACCAAACACATACCCTAAGAGTCGAATCCCAAGAACCAGTGCAAAGGGCCATACCGTCCGTCGACACGCCCAAGCAACTAACGCGGTTCTCATGCCCCGTAAGCACACCCGCGCGCTCGCCCTTGAGCGTGTCCCACACATTGCAAGTCCAGTCGTCATACCCGCCGAAAAGGAGCCTGCCAGAGATGGAGAACGCAACGGACGTGATCCCGCAGAGGATGTTATCGTGCGTGAACGTGTTAAGCTCGCGGTCTGCGCGGATATCAAAGAGGCGGCAGGAGGCGTCGTCCGAGCCAGTCGCGAAGGCGTCGCCGTTGGGGAAGAAGCTGTGTGGGTGTCAGATAAGAAGTGGGCGGGTGCGAGCGATACCCACTTGACGGCATTAATGTCAGACTCGTGGCCTACAAAGGTTTGCGTGGCCTTCCCAGTACGAATGTCCCACAGCTTGGCGGAGGCATCGCAAGCACCGGAAACGAAAGTCTGCTGGTTGGGCGACAACGACAAGCTGCAAACATAAATGTCAGCCACGCCCACACAAAGACACAACTACACACCTCATAACATCGCCCGTATGGTCACTGAACTCCATAACCCTCACACCCGCTTCAATATCCCAAAGCATGCAGGTCATATCGCCACTCGACGTCACAATCTGCCTATCGTTCAAAAAGCGGCAGCACGAAAGGTACCCCGAATGCGCACTCAGCTCCCTCGCACCATTGACCCGCCCGCCATCCGGCCTCCGAAGGTTATAAATCGAGCAAATATTGTCCAGCCCACCGCACGCAACAAAGTTGCCCGAGGGCGCATACGCACACGTCATCACCCACGACGACCTTAGGGGAATCGCATGCACCTTGTTCGTCGTGTACGCATCCCACACAATCAGCTTTCCATCTTGCGAGGCAGAGACAAGATGGCGACGGTCCTGCGCCCAATGCATAGCGTAGATTTTCGCAAGGTGACCACGGAGGTAACGACGTGCTTTCATCACGATCCGGGGCAAACTCTCGACCTCTGCCGCCATCGCGCGCACTGCAGCCACCAACACATCAGCCAACGATGGATGGACCTCAAAAAACAACGTTCACTCACAGCTGGTATCAGCAGACGACTCCCTCTTCGCGCGGATGCGCTCTTTGAGGCTCTCCGACTCGCGGCGGGCAGCGGCGATGCGCTCCTGGATATCCGACTGGTTTTGCGACATGCTCGATGCCATCGACGACGACGACGACTGTAGTTTTTCTGGGATACTAAGATGAGGACGGGCGGGGACGACGACGACGACAAGGGAACGTACGGGTGGTTGGTGGGAAGAAGAGATGCGGGTCTGATCTCACCACCGGGACTTGCCGAGATCACGTGCGGAGTTTCAATTCCGTTCCTTGCGCTGCCCACGACAAATATTCCTATTAAAGTGCCCTGTATTCCTACTATAATGCACTTGTATTATTACTCCCTTTCTACACGATTTTTCATCTATTTTTCCTCTCGCCGGTGAGACATGTCTCGCGGACGCAAATTTCGTGGGTAAGTCAGAATCTTCCCAGGCCTCGTACGATGTTGCGTCGCCGAACCACTCGATTATTGATTGTATCTTTCGTCCCTTCCAGAATTCGTCAGCTGCATTGCTAATACCCTCCGTCGTAGCCACGGACCCAACAAGTATTATTACACGAATGCACCGCTTCCCTATAAATACATCTCCAGTTCGTCCCTCCGCACCCAATGAAACACCCCATCTCATCTCCTCCAGTCGTGATCAAGATCTACCATCACACTCTGTCATTAATTGACAGTTTACATCATTCATATCCGTAAGTAATCTCGTAGACGTATGTCATGTCCTTACCACGAACGTCTACTAGGGATCGACTTGCCCTCTGCCATCTCAAGAATATCTTTTCTAGTCGATGCCATTGCGTACCTTGGATCTTCGCTCGTTTTGGACTCCACAACCTTACCACGAACCTCTCCTAGTGATCAACCTGCCTTGCTCTGTTTAACTCTTCGTTCCCACTCCTCAGGCTATCATCTCAAAAACGTCTGTTCAAGTTGCACGATAAACAATATTTGAAGCGCACGTCGCATATGGAACTTCGCTCGTTTAGAGCTCGAATTGGTGTAAGCATGCTCCTTCCGATCGTTACAACAAGTACTAGTCATCGTCATCCAGAAGATCTATTATGCACGAACCTCTGATACCCGCTCGTCCACGCGTGGTCGCTAGGAGCAGGCATACGTATGCTTGAACGTTGTGTTGGAAGACATTCAGAAGGACCAGCCGGAGAGTACTGTACGTTATGTGTGTGCTTTCTTCCTCTCTTACTATCCTCCTTAAGGATGAACACCATGGTCTTTCGTCAAGTGGCCGCATCCGCACTGACAATGTCACGACGGTATCCGCAGCTGAAATTGTTGAATATCGCGCACAGAATCAGGCTCTAGCATATGTTATTGCCTACTCAGCCGGTTGCGCTGTGTTGGGCTGAGATAGCCTTGCAAGACGATGGTGAGGACCGGATCGCTGGAATTTTCAACCCAGAGTGTATTGGTTCATCGAGGGTGATGGGAGAGCCTGCATGAGTGTTTGGAGGCTGGGATGCCTGGGTGAGAAGATTCGGGACGGATTCTCGAGATCGAGGTCGAGGCCAGATGCAAATACTACATGGCTAGGATGGTCCCGGTCGGCATACTTTGCTAGATGGAACTGAAATGCCCTACTACGGGACCTGGGCTGGTACTATTCGCTCCTGGATCTTTAGGAATTTGTCCCTGTACTTCAGGTTTGTATTCCACAAGACATGCATACCTTATCAGTTTGGACTCATGGGTTCGGAGATCTCATACATCATGCCAACACGGCTGGACCTTTAGTGAATTTGTCACTTTACATAATTTGGCCATCGTTCATTTCGAAAGATTTCTTCAGTAAGACATAAACTAAATTTCTTGGAGAACGAGCTCAAACAGAATTTCATGACTAACTGCATATTAATAATACTTTTTGAGCGGCATTTGTGGCGACGAAGTAACAGGGTAGGTAATTGATAGTATATCGTTTTGTACTGATAACACTATATGGTTAAGCGGGACGTGAATTAAACTGTGGTGCAAAGGGCTCCCCATACGATCCATTCTGAAGCATGAAGGTCAGTGTCTTACTTAAAATGTGTCAGTTAACTCATGAGCCTACCAAAGTTTTGATAAAATGCCTCATATTGGTCTCTTTTATAGTGGCCGTGTGAAAGCCCGTCGTCTATGGGGCTCACTGAGCGGTCACACAACTTGACAGGACCGCTGTATACATCTAGGAACAAGGACAATGTACATGAGGTTACAGGTTCAGTGCTTATGTAAGTAGTCCATTCATAATATAAGGAAAGCTGAGAACAATATAAGGGTTAACGTGGAATACTGGTTGACAAGGATTACACCGTGTCAGGGACTCTTGGATGAAGTCGAGACCCTTTTTACACCATTCGAAGGGCCGGCAGGAATCGTTCATTTGGACTTGGTGCCTCTCCCCCAACATAAACCGACCCTGAATGTATTGTTTGGGCTAAAATATACGGCGGCAGATTTGCCATTCCAACCTTTTTAGCAACAAGCAGCGCGTCATCGGGGCGGTCGAGCAACATGCAGGTTATGCCTGTTCCGTGGACTGCCATCGTAAGTAGCTGATTCGGTTTATCTAGAACTTCAACAGGAAGCATAACCCTACATTTCATATCGACCAATATTCCTCGACGTATCGTGGCTTTAGGGTTGTACCATTGGGGAAGGAGCTGATTATTGCCCCATGTCACCAACTTTTCTTCAAATGATGGATCTTGCTGCTTGAGGTACGCCCCAAGATGATCGACTTCCAAGTATGCCCATCCACGTCTTTTAATATAGACTGTCCCGATTAACATCCTGAACAAAAGCCATAATTCCGAGAAGACATATAGCAAGGCAAGAGCCGCTTTCGATACCGGAACAAGAGCACCCGAAGCAGCCAGTACTACTATGAGGCTTATCCCCCATGCCCACTTGAGTGCTGTTAATTCATCTCTGTTGAATAATGCATAGCTGTCTCTTTCCAACCAATGATGAAGAGGAATAGTGCGTGGCCCGACAAAGAAGAGCGCTGGATCCAGCTTGCCATCTTTCTGTTTGATTCGAACAGGAAATGAAGTTACAAGCGGTTCCAAACGTTCGTTTCCCTCCTTTGGCTCGATAGGTTTTCCGAGCCAGCGATGGCGGGGTACATTTGACTCGGCAATGCTGCAGACGGCCGCCAACCCTGTGGTATTGAAGAATCCTTGGTTTAATTCAAGCAACCAGGCAAGATCTTCCCATCCGTCTTTGCCTTTTAAATCTTGAATTCGGGCTCGTCTGGGAAGTAGTCCATTCAAAGCTTTGCCAAGAAGGATATGATCTTCAAAGCTCCCTGCTTCGTCTCGTAGAATGGCCTCGACAACGAAGGAATGGATTGCTGTCTGCCAGGATACAGTCCCAGAATTACCGGCGTGTTGCATAATTGAATATAAATGCCATCGCTTGTCTTTGGCAGCTTCATGTTGCATATCTTCCCTGAATGTCTGGGCCTTGAGAGGACGCATGATAGTCACTGGATGTTGCCGCTGCTTGGAAGAAGCAAATACTCGAGTCATTATCAGTATATCAGCAGCATGGACTATCTCTCCCAATGTCCAAATTCTCTTGCCCCAGATACAGCGAGAATGTGTATGGTCACAATTTGGTTCATGACAGAACACACAGACTCTGGTCGCGCCACGAAAAATATCTGTGAGCTTACCAAGCTCCTTTTTGCGCTCCTCTATAACATAAGGGCCAGAGTCACCGCGAGCTGGATCGGACAGACAGAATTCGTCCAGCCAGATGTATTCCACACCAGCCCCCTTGTCAGCCCTCCATCTTGCCAACCCATACTCGACCAGAACGCGCCTGGAAACGTTTTGACGGTCGCGATATGTCCATTTCCTTCCATCCTCAGGGGGCGGATCAAGCCTTTGGTCACCAGCTTCTTTGAAGAGGATTTCTGCACTTGTCATGGGATAACTGATCGCCGTATATGATCGCCGAGAATTGACGAAAACTGGGTCCTTCAAGGCTTCTGCCCACGATACCTGCACGAAATCAACCTTGCCTTCGTTATCGAACGTCACACGTAACAACCATGACGGGTGCTGTTGGGTAACTTCATACTGCGCAGGAAGACCATCTCCGGATGGCGAAGTGTGTAAGACCGCATTGAAAATATTTGAAAATTCTGAGAACCACGCCATCTTGTCCGTAATCTCTTCATCCTTGGTGTTGTAGATGCCAACAAATGTCGACAGATGATGAAGGATGTAGAGGGGAGCAATGGCAATGTGAACGACGATCCGGACGACGTTTCCAACAACGTGCCATTTGCTATCCGCCTTACGACCAAACCATGCACATCCCTTTACCCCATGATCCTCTTGGATAAGTCTGCGGGGTGTGATGCGACGAAGAGTCTTCGGTAGCGATGAATTCGAGGATTCCACTGGCATAAGGAGGAACAGGCGAGGATAGATAAGTGATTGAAAGCTTTGGGCTGCTTCAATCTCTCTCCACGGTCAATTTATAGAGTGGACTATTTATGTGCTGGAAATCAAATATCAGAAGTCGGTTGAAGGATAAGAGAATAAAGATAGTTGACACGCTTGCTGTCCGCCAAATTTGTTCCTTCCTGACACTTCAGGAGCAGGATACTCAATGGAAACCTTAGAATTCTCTGTTTGGCAATTCGTAGATCATACTGGAAAAGAAAGAAGTCATATCAATAGGTTGCTAGTGCGTGTCGCTGCCTTCGTGATGTTGTACAGGAAGGTCTCGGATATAAAGATCCATGCCATCCCGAAAAGACCCTATACGTATTTCTTTTCCATTGCCAGCGGAAGATACAATCTGTTACCTCCCACCCTCCAAAGGACTGTAAGAGAATTGAAATTGTGACTGTAAAAATGAAGGAAGGAGCGCGTTTGTTCCTGAGGGCACATCTCATAGGGCGTATTGACTCGTATTGCACTGCATCACCATGTGGTATGTTAGATGCAAATACATGAAGTTTCTTTTTTGGGGATGGCGATCTCACAGTCTGTTCCTTAAGCTCCAGAGAAGCTTAGTTACAAAGACAGTTAATAAAAAATGAATCAATTCTATTCAGTTCTCCAGAGTCTGTCTCAAAGGGAACGAACAGCATGCACATGGCTTCATCTTTGAGCAATAAATCAAGCCTCTACGATATAGACTCAATGGGTCTACAAAATAGAACCGACTCCAGTCTTCTCTTAAGTCTGATGAGATTGGCATATGAACGTGTCTTAGTGTGAACTCGACTTCCAGAAATGAGGTTGCCTTGGTACTGTTTTTATGTAATGCTCATCTGTGTTGGGACGATTGATCATATAGCAGTGCCTGGTGGCTGCCTTGAGTTTGGCGGTCTTTTTCCGATCCTTCTCACGAGCCATGGAAAGATATTTATTTAATGAAAATGAAAGCAAAAATGAAATAGGTGAGGTACTGTTTAATGGCTTTGTCGCAAAAATCGAAATTGCCTGGTCAGTTATGATGACCTCTCCAGGCATCATCAGGCCCTGGCCAGGACGAAGCCCATCTTGGCCAGGCCTGGCCAGGCCTGGTCAGGGCCTGATCAACTCCACCCTGATCTGATCATGTCCTGGCCAGTCCTGACCGACTCCACCCTGACCTGATCATGTCCTGGCCAGTCCTGAC
>KN837274.1:48900-60049 GCA_000827215.1 Sphaerobolus stellatus SS14 | reverse complement strand
GACGCAGAAGTCACGTGACCAGGCGCGTACCGTTGCTTGCTCTTCCCACCGCCTCCCGCCCCCATATTCCGCCCTCCTGCAGTCCAAGCAGCATTTGTATGTTATCATTCATTTATATTCAAGTTGCTCCGACTCATTTTCTAAAGAAATGGTCTTGTTTTCGCAGTTTCTGTTACCAGCATGTGGTAGGCCGGCCGTGATGGAGCACGCAGGGCACGGCGGCGGCCACTAGGGACGACCGTCACCATGTAGCGTTAGGTAGCATTAAGCATTAAAGTCCCTTTGGTATAGTGGTTTAGCGTGATATATTTGGTAATTCTTCTTTTACAATCCTGTGTTCGAATCCTGCTCTGGCCAGATATTAATGGTAATTAGAAAATGACAAAAACAAGTGACTAAGTAAAGTAACACAGAAAAAAAAAGTAAAGAAATAGGAGAGAGAAGGGAAATAAAGAAGAAATTGAAAGATTCATAATCTTTTTCTTTTTTATTGTGAGCACCTGACCAGGCCTGGCAATGCCTGGCGTGCCTGGCGAGCCTGGCCAACCTGGCCAACCAGCCGGAAGCTTTAAACTATGTCAGGCTGACCAACTTAAACCCTACCTGACGGCCTGGCCAGGCCTGACACTGCCTGATATGCCACTTTCGATTCTTGCGACATTCCAAAAGTGTCAATCCCAGTCCGGCCGAGCGGTTTGCTTCAGGATGTGAACCTTCATTCAGATCTGTGTCCGTACATTCAGGCCGCATAGCGACCGTCGATATTTGACTGGCTCTTGATTAAGGTTCCCTACCCTATGATTATTCGAAGGGGGTCCCCGCCTCACGCAGCGAGTACGTTTGACTCACAGGACTATGTCGATTGGCCCGATCGTATAGATTGGATTGAACGAGTATTATCGGGCCGATTGGTAGTATTGGACTGTAGATTGGCAGCTTTGGAAAGTGCCTGCTATCTGTATATCATCCATGACCTGGATCGGACTGGTTCTTCGCTTATGGGACACTATTGGTAGTCTTCTAAGTTCATTAAACTTCCCACAAAGAGTGAGAACGCACCTACCGCTGTCAACGAAGCAATTACTGCTGTTCCTCCGAATATCAGGTCGATAATTACTGCAGATGTGTATGTCAATTGATTTTCTCACGCAATCTGGATCGGACGGAAATATCTTCCAATACCACGATCAGATATATTGGAGAGATAGAGCCAAGTCTTCCAGTTTATTAATGGATAGATAATCTTGCCTCATTTATTATTAAGTAGAGAGGTCACATGATGAGTGCGAGTAGGGCGTCAAGAGACTCGATGACGGAGTAGGAGGTCGGGTTTGTGAAGATTTTCTATTTATCAAAATAATGAGTGATTTTTGCACCCTGAGCTCTCATGCATAAACAGGATGCCATTAGGGCAAGTTAATTAGTCTAAAAAGCGTCTAAGGTGCTTATATAACAAGCTAACACTCTTCCATATGTTAACCAAAGCAGAAGAAGGGGATCCTAAGGCTCAGCTAGGTCCTCATGCTTGATGTACCTTTGTCCTCCTCCCCTGCTTATATTAAGTAGGGAATTTTTTTAGAATGTTATATCAGCATTTTAGACGATTTTAGGGTAGCTAATATGACTTAATGGCATCCTGTTCATGCACCAGGGCTCACGGTGCAAAAATCAACCATTATTTTGGTGAACAGAATGTATTGAATGTTGAGATATTTTAAGTACGGAAGATTGCATTCAGACCTCAAAAACATAATTATACGAATATCATATTTTAATTCGGATTATATAACAAGGTACAGCGCGTCTTTTCAACGTGTTGTTTTCTTCATGGAGATCACGTGATCGTGGGACCTCGCCTTACGTATCCGGAACGGCTGTAACTTCCATCACAAAACACTAATCCTTGAAATTTTTCATAGATGGCACTAATTTAATGATGGGAAATTTTTCAGAAAGAAATTAAGTATTAGCGGTTTGTAGTTACTTTACTTTCCAGCTGACGACTAGCTGCACAGAATTTTTCGTTCTGGAGGATCCGAAAGTGACAGCAAATCTTCCTCTTCTCGGCGAATCTCTCCATGGTTTAATGAGTTTATTAGAGATTTGCGTGGAGTACCTATATTTTGGCAATAATCCTTTGAAATCGAGGCTAGCTAAAGATTCCTGCCGGCGACAGCAGGCGGAATGATGCGATAGATGAAAATATCTTATCCTGGGCTGCTCATAATATTGGGAAATCTCACTTTATACGGTATGAGGTAGCAAATGCCCTGCATGCTGCTTATTCATTCCTCCCAGCCGGTACTTTGAGTGTCTCTTTGAAGGTTGCCTGCATTACGGTAGCATGGCTATCGGTTAGGCAGACGTTATCCTGTGCATTATGAAAGCGCTCAAGGTAATTCCATTATTTCAACATTGCTTTCTCCTTGTGACTTATGCCTTTAGCCAAAAACCAGATTTCTACCCAGCTGTCAACCGCATATGCCCAACAGCCCAATACTTACAAGTTAGTGTTCCAGAATAAACGTGAGGCTATTAACTGTTATATTCGCAAACATCTTACGGAGCCTCTTAATTCTCTTTTTATTCCTCCTCCTTCGTTGTTTAAGTCATTGCTCTTGACTCGGCAAGCAGCTCCTTTGACTTGAAGCCGAACTTGAGCTCTTGGATCCATTGGAGCGCGTCCATGGTATGATTTCTTATTTTTCTTCTTCTTCATTGCTAAATGAGATGAAGGAGAACTGCTAGATGACAGAATATCATCATCTGCAGTGAAAATATTGCTCGAGGTGGAAATATCCGAGGGATGGCGACTATAACGGCGTTGATAAGAATTTCTTGCCTTCGATTTCCAGTGATACTTCTTTGATTTCTTGCTTTTTTGCCGCTCATGATGTCGTTTTAATATTTTAAGATCTTCAGGAGGAATGACATTCAGCTCATTCTCGACTTTAACCTTAACGAACTCAAGGTTACCTTGCCCTCTATTACTCCTTTACCTTTGTCTTGTGGTTCCACTACGCCATCATTCCCTGCAAATTGAGACTCTTTCATTCTCTGTCTCCATCTCGACGACTATAGCAGTGTACTGAACGGGATCTGTTGTGGTCTCGGTGCTGCGCCCTCCATTTCTTCAAATCATCATAAAATTCCGTATCAGAATTCATAATCCTTCAGTGGGACTCTTGCTTCGTGATAGGTCTTATGGCTGGTATACTAACCTTTGACTCGATTTTAGAATGCTCATTATCCCTACTGGAACCCTCCCCACCCATGATCCGTCAGCGAGCTTGCTAATACCCCGTCGTACCTTCGGAGTATTACGGACCCGCAATTATTATTACACGAATTAGACCCATCCCATATGCACCGCTTCCCTACAAATATGTCTCCAGTTCGTTCGTGGCATCCACTCCGTATCCAACATCAGGAAATCTGCTAACGGCGCTTGATTTTCCCATAGCATCCCACGGTTCCTACAGAGAGTAGCGACTGCTATGTCACTTAAGAGCCGCTAGCCTTCGCTATTTTCCAAGGTAACAGCTCCGCTGATTTGAACAATATCGGCGCCAGTCTGACTTGTCGCAACTTAAACTCGTACCACCTCGATCTACTACACTGCTGCACTTGAAATTGGCACATCGGCATCCAAACCAACGTAAGTTTCATATAAGTATCTTGATAGGAACATTAAAAAGACCTATAGACTGTTAAACCATACTTTGCAATGGTTCTCTTGAGTTTTGAAGGTCACCGGCGTCATTGGGAAGGAGCCTCTGGGCTGAAGTTAGTGAGTCCTTCTGCTGATTCACAGTGAACTACACCTAAAACTTGAGCTCTTAATCTTTAGTTGATTATGATGTTGACATTATTGATACCAGATGGCATGTTTCTCATACCCAGTGCTTATAGATCTTCTCTGACTGTTGCACCTAGGTTACAGAACTACTGTGTTTGATGATTCAATGTAATATGGCCAATAGTTCTATAGGTAGGTAGGTTGTTTCTCCATCTTAATATCTAAGCATATCTAAGCATGTCAGCTAGTATTGAGATAGGAAGGATGCAACGCCAGTGTGACGAAGGTGACCCGAGGCCAGTCTGCATTGCCCCTTGACTTCATCGCCAGTCTCTTACACTATGTTAGTCTTCTATTGCATATCTTGTCTCTATTACTGAAATGTATCCTGGCATTCTTGGTGTGTTGTGGTGAGTATAACTGAGTTTCTTAGAGTGCTTATTTTATAAATTGTAGTGTAGCTAGTCTCTTTGAATAGTTATAATGTACATAGGTGGTTTGAATATATTATGGATTATTTTATTTTATTTTATTTTATTCTGTGTTGTTTTGTTTTGAAAAAAAATTGAAAATGATACTACTGTCTACTATTGAGACTATGAGCCGCTAGAACCGCTATCATAGTTATCCATAGTTCCCCTGCAGTTAGCATGCTGAAACATCAGGTAATTACCTATGGTAGCTATGGAGAGTATCATAGTGTACATAAAGTATCATGGCTATGGAGGCTATAGACACTATAATTGCAATTATAGTGCTTGACAGCTTTCATGATGAAATGAAACATCCCTCTCATCTCTACTAGTCGTCATTGAGATCTGCCATCACACTCTGTCATTATTGACAGTTTACATCGTTCTATCACTTGGGGGGAATGCATGATTCAAAGTGAGTGAGGCTGTTTGGTCTAATATTTTTATATGTTAGTTATCATGACCGGAGTGCGTTTTTAAAGTCACCCGGTTATACGTACTAGAGTGTATTCGAAACCGATAATTATCGGTTCTTAGCAATACTGGTGGGGCTGCTTCTCAGTACTGATGGTTCCACCTGTCAATAATTACTTGTCGTCGCACTCAGTGACACCAGGTGTGACTCGCCTGCAACCCAATACAGATGGACTGTGGAGCCGATATTGATTTCAGGGGTTATTAATAATTGGAAACCAATAATTATCGGTTTCGAATACACTCTACTTATTTGGCGTGGGATAATCTTCATCAAGTGTGCGAAAATGGAGCGAAAATCCCCTGATGTGGTAAGGAAAGGGCTGCTTACCCTTTCCCTCGTGCCTCGGGAGGTAATCAGATCTAGATATTAATTATTCAGTCAAGCAAGCTCTATACTAGGGTACTCTAGTAAATAGCTAATATGGATAGGCGCTGGGTTTAATTTTGCTTTTTGTGACTGTGGTGGAGGGTGTGGAGGAGATGGAAGATGTGTTGGCGGTGGTGTTTGGAGCGGGGAGGAGAGGGGGGAGCTTGGGTTAGAGGTGGTGTTTAGGTGGGATTGGGAGGAAATGGGGAGAGGGGTTGCCTTTGGAGGAAGAGGAGTCACCGTTGGAGTCGGTGCGGTGGGAGGACGCTGGAACCGTAGGTTCCCTCTTCGGGGCTTCCTTAAATCCCCCACACTTTTGCTGACAAATATTGTACACTATTCCTCTTTAGGAAGGTAAACTAGCCGAGAATACTAAATTGATAATCAAAATAGGTCACGGTTGTCATAGTGGTCAAGAGTACTAAGTATTTTGAGTGTGACTATGAGTCTACTAGGTTCGATTCTCATGTAGGGTGTATTTTTATCGAAAAATACCATCGGGGATCTGGGGGCGGGATTTGTCCCAAGGTTTAGAATTAGTGTTTTAGAGTTAATATACATAGTCTTATTGTCACAGAGTACACAATGAATGTATTATGGCTTGGAATATTAAATAACAAGTATTTTCGTACCCAGGAGCGCTGAGTCAGCGGGCGCTTACGCAAAGTGTGGGGGATTTATGATCACCCCTCTTCGAGGCTCCAGAGAGCCATTTCCTGGTGTGACCTTAAAATCCCTCACTAAAGCAAAGCGTCCGCTGATGTAATAGTTCCCGTGCCTCGAGAAATTCACCGGTCTCGATATTGAAGGTCGGGGCGAATTTTCAGTTGAATCTTCCTCAATAAAATGTTTTAAAAATTCATCCACTGTAGTAAACTCTCAATTTATGTAACTATTGCATCCAACCACTTTGGTAAAAAAAATTGCAATGTTAGGTATGTAATTTTCAGTAATGCACTCTTGTAAGGGAATATATATATTCCCTAGTACAAAGTCGCTATAGACTTTACTAGATGCATATATGTGTCTAATGTATATTTGTACATAATGAATTGACTTTGCCTCAATTACTCCAAGTCCTTATGGACTTCTATGGGTGCATATATGCATCTATACAGTATATAGTTATTACATAATATTGTTACCTTACATAACATTTTAGTATATAATACTGGGTCAGCAACTAGCACCGCTCAGCTAAACTCATACCTGTACTACTAAGTAACTGAATACATATTGTGTAAACAGTCATTGCACAGGTGTGAATAGCGAACCAACATAAAGACCGAGTCTTTACACTTTTTTGACTTATACATCAAAATATTCAATTATGAATAATAGGAATGAACTCGTTCCAATGGCCCCAAAGAGGAAACCCCTTGACAAGGTCCCTGCAGGGACCGGTGATGCCATTGACAGCAGCAGCACTCCCCATGTCATAGGTGGGAACAACCCCACCCTAGATCCTGGCAAGGATCCCAGTCAGGCAGCATCAGTCACCTCAGAGATGAATACACTTCGTCCTACGACATGGAGCACCCGTGTCACTGACCAGCTTGCCCACCCAGCAAGCGGATGGAGAACACCTGAGGATCCCACTCAGACCCCCAACTCTCATGGAGGGAGCGGAGACCCGCCCCTTCCTAAAACTTACTCAGATTACTCTGAGCCAAGTGAATGATCAGCATTGGCCGATCCAGACCCCAAGGAATTGGTGCTTGGCAACTAATCCAAGAGATGCTCAATACCATTAATGAGCATATGGATGAAGTAACCTCCATCCACAACATGAGCCATCAAGCAGCTCAACTACTGGCAAAAACCAATGAGAGCAATAGTGCTCTCAAGGCAAGGACTAGAACCTTGTGAACATGACTAATCGTGATCAGGGAGAAATACCCGACTATTGCCAAGGGCAAGTTGAGCATTCGCCCCCGGGATCCTCACAAGGATCCTAATAATGAGGACTTGGGTCCTCAACCTGAATGACCAAGTAATTGGTCAAACATTGATGAAGAATCAATGAGCGATCAACTTAATGTTGACCCTGATTTGATACCATCAACTGGCGGACCTAATAATAGATCCAATCCCAAGCAAGGGCTTGGCAGAGCCTGGACCAAGCTCTTAGCCAAGACAGCCATGCTAGAACAGCTATATGCAGACCAGGTGCCTGCAGACCATCTTAACCAGACAGCTACAGCTGCCCAAAAAACTCGTATGGAGTACGAGCGACTACTCAGATTGAGTAAGGCTGGATTATTAAATCCACAGGATCAAGCTCAATCGATCCAACCTAGCAAGGATACTAGGGAAACCTTGATATGAGTTAATCCCTGTAAGAGTGTACGATACACCCCATTCTATGGCGTCGAAGACAATGACACTGACAGTGAAACCACTGTCAGGAATCATCGGGAAGAGTCTGTGCCCTTCCAACAGCCTGATGATCAGGACATACTAGATATGTCCAACAGTGAGAGTGATAACGCTCTTTTACAAATGGTCAAGTATATGCTTGACCAAAACATAAATACAACAATGGAAAAATCTCCATTGGCAAAAGCAGGAGTTAAAGTAACTCCCCCCAACAAGTATAGCAGGGAACAGAGCTTCGAAGCTCTTGAGACCTTTGTCAAAGGTCTCCTACGATGGCTAGACATGCATAGCATGCTAGGTCCTGATGTCTATAAGTATCAGGTATCGTTCCTAGGAATGAGATTAGAGGGCAAGGCCCTCGAATGGTTCAGCAAAACAGTCAAACCCAGGAAGTACCAAGGTACTCCCATGGACTTAGAACAAGTTGTGACTGGCCTCTATGGCCAGTATATCCCTTCATTGGCAAGACACAAAGTATCTAACAAGTTTGACTTCATCAAACAAGACACACTTAGTGTGCAAGAGTTCACTACCGAACTCGAATTGTATGCGTCTCGAATGGTCCAACGACCTGATGCATACTCACTCCGGAAGAAGTTCATAGATAATCTACAACCAGGGTTGTGATCCCTGCTATTATGCACAGGATACAATCCTGAGAAAAAGACAATACATAAATTGTATCGGAAAGCAGTTAAGCTTGAGGACCCTAACCGCTATGATATTGGGGTCCACAGTAGTGAACCAATGACTAGCAATAGTTGATGGGACAATAATGTATCGTCTAACACTAGGCGCAGACCTAGGAATAATGGCCCTGATAGGACCAAGACTCATGCCTATCCCCCCAAATCGGGTGAGATCAACAAGGGTCCATCAATCAATATCAGACCTTCTGGAGTTAAGAGAAACTCATCAAATGCCCCTGGTGGGGTTGGACTGCCTATCATTAATAAGTAATGGATGAATCACAACTCGTCCTATAGTAGCATTAAATGCTACAATTGTGGCAAATCAGGGCACATCAAGCCCAATTGCCCAGAGCCCCTCAGGGCTCACTGTGTGGGAGGCGTCCACATAGAGTACTCTACTACAGAACAGGTCGATGATATTGACCATGACATCAATGATCTGATTGATGATGAACGTCCTACTGAGGATGAGTATTGTAATGAAAATTACAATAATAAACTTGATCTCTCTGAAGATCAACATAGCTGGGGCAGCAAACCCAGCAAATTCTACTGGTCTGATGATGACCAGCCTTGCCGAGTTAACTCGGTTCGATATAGCCATGATATGGCAAGAGTAGCCGCAGCTGTACCCATTGGACCGGTGAATGCCAGGAAGGCTAAAATCGCCAAAGAGGGGGAACCCTCTATGATCATATAGTCAAAATGAAAACCACTAGACCTGCTTGGTCTAAAAATGATCCATTAACGATCACAGGGTACTTCCTAGTAGGAGGTACCAAAGCCTGCTGCTTATTCGACAGTGGTTGTGAAGGCATAATAATGTCTTCCAAGTTTGTGCAAGCAACCGGGATCCGCATGCATAAGCTGCCAGAATCTATTGGAATACAGCAAGCATTCCAAGGGAGTAGAGTGAAACTCTACTATACTGTGACTATGGACATCACCGTAGGACAACGAACGTACACTGAAATGTTCAATATTTCCAATGTCGATTACTATGACATTATGTTAGGAACCCCATTCCTAAGACGATTTAAAGCCAATATAGACTTTAACGGACTAGGGTCCATTGTAATCAATGGGGAAATGATAGATAATGATCTATCATACCACCCTCCAGCGAAACAAAAATGGATCATTGCTGATCCTCTGGCCTCTATCACTGGGTACTACCCAAACCCTTGGGTAAAGCAAGGGCTGAGCGATGGGATCAGCCAGCATTCAGAGGCACCTCTGAATGGATATTGGAACAGGATGTCCATGACGCAGAGATGCGTAGGCTATACACTGAAGCCAAAGTGTTGCAGCCTCATGAACGGTCCCCGGACCACACTGTGGTCATGTTCCACATTGACAAATATGCCAGGTCACTACCTGGTCTACCCAGGAGCCTGGTGGCTCGTCATGACAATCCTGATTGGATGACAGAAGTCATCCAGAGCTTCAACTCAAACCCATCTGGGGTTCCCCGAAACCTTCGATAGGAAGGTTTACATGTTAATGTCGATGATGCCAACATATGGTCCTGGGTCAACTTGATAAAACCCAAGTACTGAGGAGCTGAAGCAGAGGTACTGCTTCAGTACATCTTCTCTTCCGTTGGAAGATGGGACAAGCTAGTCGCTGGTCAATGGAAGAGGAATGATAGCCTCTTCCTCTGTAGTCCGGCTCCTGCGAGGTATGCTATACCTCGCCATCAAAAGCTCAACACAAGCCACTTCACCTACTGGTCAGGCTGTGATGCTGGGGTCACTCCTGAACTGGCTCGAGAAAAACTTGAGCCTTACTTTATTCGACCTTCCACCAGAACGATATGGAACGAAGTAACCCTTCGTTCCCTACTTAGGGCCAACAAAATTGCCTCGTTGAAGGGAGACACCATGAATCACTTCCGTGTTCATGACGACTTGCTTCCCCTAGTACAGGGGAGCCTGTCCTACCCCCCCCCCTACAGTGGGGGAACCTATGGATCAGGATGAACCTAATCCCGAACCTATTTCGATCCAGCATACTGGATCATCATCTCTAGCTGATAGGCTAGACTATGGAGAAGGAGGCTCCTTCTCCCAACCTGTAAGGGATTATAATTAATCCTTAGTATAAGTCGCAATTAGACTTTTAACCAGATGCATATATGCATCTCTTGTATAATAGTATATACAATGAGTTGACTTCACATCAATTATTCTAAGTCCTTGTGGACTCTTATGGACGCTTATATATGCGTCCATGTAGACACTATTTTATTACATAATATATATAGTTACCTTATGTAACTCTGTAGTATAAAAACCTGGGTCAGTGACTAGCACTCCCCAGCTTAACCTACACCTGTACTACATAGTAACTGAATACAAATAACGTAAACAGTCTGTACACAGGTGTGACTAGCAAAACCACCATAAAGACATCGTCTTTACACAACCCCCTGCCGGTGCCCATGAACTATGGGCATGTATAAGCTACTTTGATAGCCTAGTTCCTCAAGGGGCCACCCGTGCATCCATGGCAGAATTTACTGAGGAACTCACCTGCAAGTTATATGCGAACAATCTCGAGTAGAATTGCCTACTCAGGCAAAAGGGAGAGGGTGTAAGGGAATATATATATTCCCTAGTACAAAGTCGCTATAGACTTTACTAGACACATATATGTGTCTAATGTATATTTGTACATAATGAATTGACTTTGCCTCAATTACTCTAAGTCCTTATGGACTTCTATGGGCACATTCTATAATATAAAGGCGCATGAAGCCGCCCTGGCCATGTCCGAAAAGTTCCCACGCTGAAAGAATCAATTTTCCTCCGATGGAAAAAATCCAGAAAAATAAAACAAAAATCTTTTTGCCATATGTACGCTTCAAAAATAAAAATAAAAATATCTTCTATATCATAAAGTCATGAAGCCGCATAAAGGTGCTTCTATATACAAGGAGCATGAAGGCGCCCTGGCCATG
>KN837274.1:19322-40590 GCA_000827215.1 Sphaerobolus stellatus SS14 | reverse complement strand
AGGGATAGATCTACGGACTCCAGTTTTCACTCATGGTCAGCTTTATGTAGCATTGTCAAGAAGTACTGCAGTGGCAAGGGTAAAAGTTCTGTTTCCATCCAATGAGCCCGTTTCAGAGAACATTGTATATTCTGAAGTGTTATGAATCAAAACTATATTCAAGTGGTTATGGAATTATTTAGAGTCCCCCTATAATGAAAAATATTGAAGTAGCACTCACCCCCTATCTCATTGAAATGAAGCTTTAACTTAACTTTTAGGCTCCTCTTAGAATAAAGTAAAAAAAAGAGCCGCAAAACCCCAGGTCCGCGAATGCAGACCTGGGGTTTGTGGCTCGTATGTGTCTATACAGTATATAGTTATTACATAATATTGTTACCTTACGTAACATTTTAGTATATAATACTGTGTTGGCGACTAGCACCGCTCAGCTAAACTCATACCTGTACTACTAAGTAACTGAATACATATTGTGTAAACAGTCATTGCACAGGTGTGAATAGTGAACCAACGTAAAGACTGAGTCTTTACAACTCTCCACTTAAAAAGTCACGGATTGCTGATGACTGTCACACACTGGCATCAAACCACCAGCAGCCTCCAGCAGCCATCAGGGACACTCAGACTGTGAGCATGGTCAATGACAGTTATTGACTACAAATAAAAAGTTAAAAATTTAATTAATTTTTTTCGAATTTCCATCTATGTTAAGCTCTTGTTCAGTGGGTGAAAGTTATCACAGAGTGATGCCCAGACCGCAAATCAGATGAGATCCTAGTTAACTCTTGTTAGCTAGAATTTTTTGGAGAAGGGCTTAAATTCCCTGAATAATTTTACAAAAGAGAGATAACTGAGATGGTTTCAAATGGCTTGTTTCCATGAAGTAACTTTTCATTAGACTTCCGTGGTTGTCCAAAATCAACAGAAGTCAGTGGATGTCAGTGTAAGCCTACTGACCATGGACAAACAGGCTGTCATCCTCCATATTTTGTTTTAAAAAACAAGTATTTGTTGATATTAATTGCTATTAGCTATTATAAACCTACTTATAAAGAAAGAAATCTCTGCAGTCGCTGCAAGTTGAGGACTGTCATTGACGACCATTGATGACTGTCAGGTGCTAATGACTTTGCCATGGAGCATGCTCAAGCAAAAAAAAAAAAAACTCCCAACAGTTAATATACATTAGTACACAACTTAACCATTACACTAAAGTACCACAAGATTAACAAGGTTGGTGATTAATAATCAAAGCATATCAAGCCCTGTCTACCAAATGTGGGAGTTCTGGTAAACTTCTCATTGTGTGGGAACACCTTATATAAGTAGGCACCCACGGGGATTTTAACGTCTACCATTAATTACCTGATAATTTCAGAAATATTTTCACATAAGAACTTTCCAAGCTTGTTGCAATGCTTCTTCATTACTCCATAAAATAATATTACGAATGTAAATTGAACACATTACAGGCAAGGCCCAGTCCTTGTCCCAGTGGCCAATGCTCATCTGCTAGTTCTCAGATGGCTGTCATATTTTGGGTGTAGTATTCTTATATATGTAGGTATTTACTGTAAAAGTTTTATGATGACCGGGTCTGAAATGCTCCTGTCAGGGGACGACCTTAAAACTCCATTTTCACAGTTGTCTGGACTCTGCTTCTACACATGTCAACAAACATTTGGAGTCCAAAAACCATTAGTACAGGCACCCAGACTCCACTTCAACACTGGTTGACAGGATCCTGGAGTCTTAGACCCCTACAGTTGTATGTCCCATACTCACTCTCCATGGTATAGGAATAGAGATGCAAGCAGACTCCGAGTCACAACTCATCAAGTTTGTTCTATGGTATTGGAGTCCAGTCATAGGCCCTTGTTGTGGCTGGAGAGCAGGAATTAGGGTGGATGCAGTGGCAGGTTCCGAGTCCAGATGCAGGGGCACGGGTTAGGGTGTAGTCAGGGTGGTCCTTATGGTATTATTCTCGTTCCTAATGTGCATGTGGTCTCTTTATTGTGTATTTCTTGGCATTGATGGTTCCTGTTTCCTTGCAGTATTTATTGGGCTCATGCTTGCAGAGGCAATCCAAGACTTTCTCTTTGGATTTCCCCTCTGCTAGGTGAGATTTCCTTCACGTGTATTATTTCCTTTATTTATATACTTTGGATTTGCCCTCTGCTAGGTCTGGCGTGATGTCTGTTGGACTCTGAGGGTTGCCCTTACAGCAGAAAGTCTTCTCATTAGGAACCGGACTCCAGTTGTAGTCACCTGTACTGTGCAGTTCAACATCTCAGAAGATAGCTCAGACACAAGCATAGTGATAACACTGGAATCCCTTTCTTTTCAGTCTGAAGGTCTATGTCAGGAGAAGCAACCGGAGCCCTGAGTCAAGCAGATGTAGGCGCATTTAGGTGCCTAGCTGCTGTGGAGGCCGCTCTTGCAGAGGAGTAACAAAAGACTGACAGATACAAGCAGCTCCTGAAATATTACTCCAAAGAACGTTGAATTTAGGAGATACGTCAGCACCCGAAATCAATGAACCGGGCATGCCTGAGGAAGGTCGGAGTCCGGGGAATGGAAGCCAAAACTCATTCCAAATGAAGCCTTCTAACCCCCCTGACTTTGATGGAGACCGAGCCAAAGGGCAGGGCTTCCTCAACTCCTGCAATCTCTACTTTTCGATTGTGAGAGCTTCTTTTCCAAATGAGCAAGCTCATATAGGCTGGACCTTAACCTTTTTCAAATCGGGACACACGGCAGAGTTTGCTGACCTCATCCTGCGCATTGAGTCTGAAACTGGGAGACCGTACCACTCAAGTTGGAGAGAATTTGAGATTGACTTCAAAGAGTGTTTCCTGCCTCGTAACCAGCAAGCAATTGCTATTACCCAACTCGAAGGCATCTCTTGGTACCAAGGCTCGGACTCCATCGACAATTACGTGGATAGGTTTAAACAATTGATCCACTATGCCTGCTACAAGGATGGAACCACTCAAGTTGTAAAGTTTTGCAAAGGGCTTTCAAAGTCCTTGAGGACACAGATTGCTACCTCGGAGCCCGTGCCCAAGCTCAACAGCCTGGATGAATGGGTGAACACAGCCCGAAGCCTAGCAGAAACCCGGGAAACCAATAAGGTGTTTGAAGAGAACATAAGAACAGTGGAGCGGACTCCAACAGTCACCAAACCCCTCACTGTAGTCCCAAAACCCTTCACCCCCGTTTTCAGACCTTTCATGCCACCACGTCCTACAATGTTCCCGACCCCTTCAGCCCCCGCTCGCATTCCAGATGCCCCAGTCCCTATGGATGTCAACAGAGTCCGTGGGAGGACCACTGTATCCAACCTGGTCTGCAGACGCTGTGGTAAGATTGGACATATTGCCAAGTTCTGTAACACCAACTTTGACATTTGTGCACTCACAATGGATGAGAAGGCAGAACTCCTCTACCAACTCATGGCTGACTTGGACACTGTTGAACAACCCCTGGCGGAGTCTGAGAATGTGGTAGTTGTGGAGTCCAAGGGGAACAGGATTTTGTGACGAGCAATGAGTGAATTATGCACCCTCGTTGCATGTATCTAATCAATTTTCGGTTTTGGAAAATGAATCTATAATTACTCAGTTTCTGGAGACCGAAAATTCAGTTACAGTCGCATTAAAACCACCAGACACCAATAAGCCCCCTCTTCAACGAATTCGTCGATGGGAGAAATGTTTGCCCAAACAATACACTATGGCAGCAACCCCAGGTCCTAAATCACCGTCTATTAAGGTTGGCATTCAGACTATGGACACTGGGGAACTGTTCTCTACCCCTGCCCTAGTTGACTGCAGAGCTACTGGTCAATTCATGGATATAGGTTTTGTCAGAAGGAACCACCTCATGACTAAGAAGCTCACCCGAGCTATCCCAGTCTTCAATGTGGACGGAACCTGAAATGAAACAGGCTCTATCACAGAGGTAGTGGACACTATCCTTCATTATGACGATCACACCAAACAGACTACTTTTGCAGTTACCAGTTTGGGGAAACAGGATATTATTTTGGGTTTCACTTGGTTGGAAGAGCACAACCCAGAGATTGACTGGCAGACCAAGTGGGTCAAGATGAGTCAGTGTCTGGAGAAGTGCCAAACATGTAGAGCGGAGGTCCAAAAGGAGACACAGGCCCAACAAGTACAGACCAGAGCTGCAACCAAGCGACTACTGGAGTGTCATCAGGGTCTGCACCCAGTACTGGTAGAGGAGGTGGAGGATGAGGAGTTTTCGGAATCCGAGGTCAAGGATGAGTCATCATTGGATGCCAGTGATGACACGGACCCATTGCGCTGGAGGATGAATTTGAAGAAGGGGATTGACTGTTCTACATCAGTCTACCAACGAAGGCTGAGTTCATTCGTGTGACTCAGACCATATCACAGCAACTGGCAGAGGCTCACAGTAAAGACGTAAAAGCGGAGTCCACTATCTCAGAATACTTGAAAGAGTTTGAAGAAGTCTTTGCAAAGGAGTCCTTCAACACCTTACCGAATAGAAAGATATGGGACCACGCAATCAAATTGCTGCTGGACTCCGAGCCCAAGAACTGTAAGGTATACCCTCTGTCTCCGAATGAACAGGCTGAATTGGACTAGTTTCTGCTCAAAAACCTCAATTCAGGACGTATCCGGCCTTCAAAGTCACCCATGGCGTCACCTGTGTTCTTCATCAAAAAGAAGGACGGATCCCTACGATTAGTTCAAGACTATAGAGCCCTCAATGCAATGACAATTAAAAACTGGTATCCGATCCCTCTGATCTCTGAACTTGTCAACCAACTTCAAGGAGCCCAATATTTCACCAAACTGGACGTGAGGTGGGGGTGCAATGTATGTGACAGAGCGACGAACGGAAGGCTGCTTTCCGAACCAACAGAGGCTTTTTGAAACATTGGTCATGCTCTTTGGTCTATGCAATAAGGTATATTAGTCAATACATCAAAACCTATGATCTATGTTTAAGGACGAAAATTAAACATCGGCCTCCAATGGGTGAGCTACAGCCACTGTCGGTCCCCAAGGCTAGGTGTGACACAGTGAGTGTAGACTTCATAGTCGAACTCCCAGATGTGCATGGATCGGACTCCGTCATGAATGTGGTGGATTCAGTGAGTAAAAGAGTGTAAGGGCAACCCTCGAAGCCAAGCGGACATCATGCAGAGCTAGCAGAGGGGAAATCCAAAGATATATAAATAAATGAAATACATACACACGAAGGGAATCTCACCTAGCAGAGGGGAAATCCAAAGAGAAAGACTTGGATTGCCTCTGCCAGAGTGAGCCCACTATATACTGTCTGGAAACAGGAATGTAAACCCCGAAAGGAAAATAACAATGGTCTGATGAACCCGGAAACAATAAGGGAGGGGGAACGAACCAATGAACAGGAAACAATCAGAAAGCGGAAGCGAATGGAAAAACAATGAAACGATCCCGACGGCCGACCGGCGCTAAACAACCCATCACTCATGCGCTATGACTATATGCGCATATACCCTCCACCAGACGACCACTGTCTCCAACCAAACCTCCCACTCTCCGGCCACAGGAGTCAACGAATGTGCTGAGGGTGAATCCCGCGCGGAATTGCTCCCTGAGGGTGGTTGACGCGAGGGGTAGTTCCAGGCGGAAATCTAGGGGCGTCCCCTGACAAAGAGCACATTTTATTCCTATGAACACCACAATCACAGCTCTGGGTGTCGCTCGACTCTATCTCAACCATGTCTGGAAGCTGCACAGACTTCCGAGGCAAGTGGTCTCAGATCGGGGTCCGCAGTTTGTCACGGAATTCACTTGTGAGCTCTACCGTATGCTAGGCATCAAACTTGCAGTGACTACAGCCTATCATCCACAAGGTGATGGACAGACAGAACACTTGAACCAAGAACTGGGAAAATATCTATGACTGTTTGTGAACCAATGACAAGATGATTGGGATGAGCTTCTACCACTGGCTGAATTAGATTGGGGTCCGCAGTTTGTCCCAGAATTTACTCGTGAGCTCTACCGTATGCTAGGCATCAAACTTGCAGTGACTACAGCCTATCATCTACAAGGTGATGGACAGATGGAACACTTGAACCAAGAACTGGAACAATATCTATGATTGTTTGTGAACCAATGACAAGATGATTGGGACAAGCTTCTACCACTGGCTGAATTTCAATATAACAACCATGTACATTCAGCAACACAGCAGACCCCCTTCATGCTCGACACAGGACAGCATCCAAGGATGGGCTTCGAACCCAGACAACCGGAGTCCCACCTCGAAACTGTTAATGAATTCAAGGTCCGAATGCAGCAGTTGTTGGAGGAAGCAAAGGCATCTCTGACCAAAGCTAAAGATGACATGACACGTTATTACAACAGGAGATGGACTCCAGCCCCCAAGTATAATGTTGGAGACTGAGTATTCTTAGACTCTAGTGACATCAAGACTACACATCCATCGCAGAAGTTGAGTCACCATTATCTAGGCCCTTACAAGATCATAGGCAAAGCCAACTGCAATGCTTACAAGCTCGAATTACCGGATTCCATGAGCCGCATTCACCCAGTATTCAACGTGGTGAAGCTGTTTCCAGCCCCTGAAGACCCCATTCTGGGCAGACAAGCACAGCCACCACCGGAGCCGGAGATTGTAGATGGCGAAGAACACTATGAGCTGAAAACTATCTTGGACAGTCATCTGTGTTGTAACTGACTAGAGTATTTGGTAAAATGGAAGGTATATGGCTATGAGCATAACTCATGGGTACCGGAGGCCGAAATGGCAGCCAAGAATCTTATTACAAACTTCTATTGGCGTCACCCAACCGCACCTCGACGTATTCACTCAACAGCTTTTAATTCATTGGGTTTCAGACAACTTCAATCATTGCACCATGCATCGAGGGTGCCGCAGTCTAGAGGGGGGGTGATGTCAGGGGACGACCCTAAAACTCCATTTTCACAGTTGTCTGGACTCCGCTTCTACACACATCAACAAACATTCGGAGTCCGAGAACCATTGGTACAGGCACCCGGACCCCACTTCAACACTGGTTGGCAGGATCCTGGAGTCCGAGACCCCTACAGTTGTATGTCCCATACTCACTCTCCGTGGTATAGGAATAGAGACGCAAGTGGACTCCGGGTCACAACTCATCAAGCTTGTTCTATGGTATTGGAGTCCGGTCGTAGGCCCTTGTTGTGGCTGGAGAGTGGGAAATTAGGGTGGATGCAGTGGCAGGTTCAGAGTCCAGATGCAGGGGCACGGGTTAGGGTGTAGTCAGGGTGGTCCTTATGGTATTATTCTCGTTCCTTGTTCCTGATGTGCATGTGGTCTCTTTATTGTGTATTTCTTGGCATTGATGGTTCCTGATTCCTTGCAGTATTTACTGGACTCAAGCTTGCAGAGGCAATCCAAGACTTTCTCTTTGGATTTCCCCTCTGTGTTACGTCCTGATATCTAGGCATGACTTCAGACTCCAGATATAGTAGAACGAAGTAAATAATTCGGAGTCCGGATGATATAACTGAAAGGACTTGGCTTCAACTTATATGTTGCACCCTTAACCATATGCGTTATCCTTATTTCAGAATGAAGTCCAGATGAACAGAGGTTTGGAGTCCAATGATTGTCACAGACAAATCAGTTGTAAGATGCGTGGAGGCCGAGCATAGTGGAACGTGAAAAGAGATAGGCAGACAGGGGCCAGAGTGAGTTAACAGATAAACAAAGTGGATTTCTGACTACCAAACCATAATACAATGAAGGCTATTTATACTAAATGGAGCCTGGAGATAAATGGGGAAATAGTCAGGGTCACGGAGATGGAACAGATAAAGGAGAAATACAAATGAGTGTGGTTGGCTGGCGATAACATAAATCAGAGGCCAACGGGAATGTAACATAATAGTCATGTGGAACATAAACACGTGAAATCATAAATGATGATTGGCATTGATGAAAGATAAGCAATCTAAGAAAAGATGGAGATCCGATGATAAAGAATGAACGGTAAGGATGAAAATAAAGTCAGAGGTCCAACAACAAATAGAATGTGAACAGAAACATGAGACGAAGACCAAAATTAAAGATGAGTAACATAACGGAGTCTGAGAGAAATCAAAGATGAATAATATATCGGGGTCCGAGATGGATATTGGGATCAGGTCTTGACAGTAGCTCCCCCTTACGGCTGAACCCATGAGGTCGTTGCAACATTTTTCATGTTAGCCGAGAGTTGCCTGGGAAAGTAAAATTTCACTGTATATATAAGCGGAGTCCATCAGAAAATTGGGACTCAGCATCTTGCACCTGAACCGCTACCACCCCAAGCCCATCCAATTCCATCCATCCCTCCCATCCTCATAATGTCTGCTACTGCTTCTTCTTCCAAAAACCCTACCGCCACCAGCATTCTCTACAGGAGAGCGAAGGATGCCAAACACCTCCCTACCATCCCAGCTTCGGATGTCCGCAGAATGTTACACGGGTTCAAGACGGTGCCCGATTTCACAAAGCGAGGGGACCCAAGGTTGCATGCGGATTGGATGAGTTTTAAGGATGGAAAGCAGGAGTTCATGGTGAATGGGTACTGGACGGCGTATGATGAAGAATATCAGGAGTTGGAGGATCTGTAGCTTCAGCTGATGCAGAAGAAGGCCCAGGAAGAAGAAAAATGGAAGTCCGAGGTGGAGAAGAGGAAGAAGAGTAAGCCTGCAGCACCAGTGGCGTCGGGGTCCGGAAGTAAGAAGGGGAAAGGGAAAGAAAAGGAAGTGCAGGTGAGTAATAACAAATTGAGGTTAGACCTTTATTGACCGATTTCAACAGATTATAGGTTCGGATTCCGATAGCGAGACTGACACGGAGTTCCAGGAATCCTGTTTTGGGTGTGAGTGTGCCAAGTTATGGTGCATTTTCACCCATGGTACAAATGGCAAGAAGGTTGTTTGTGATTGGTGTGTTGAGTGCAAGACCAACTGCACATATCGGAGTCCGCAAGACTTGGTTGTGAGGAAGGAACTCTGGAATATTAGACTCAGCATCTCTAGCATGGATGTTAACTCGGAGGTCTGAAACCAACTACAGGCAGAGAATTTTGCCTTGTCCAACATTGACAGGCAAGACATTGGGCTCCAAACACTTGAGAACCAACTACCCAGTGATATGTCGGTACCTGAGGAGCTTCAAGACGCAGTTCTTAATGGGCGTTCTCATGTCATTGAGCGCTATAATCATATTGCTCAGATGTGTGGGGCCCAGATGAAAGCTATTTCATCTCAGTATGGTGTTGGCAAAAACTTCGGGGGCTGTGTTCCTTTGCTGAACTGTCATGGAGGGTTGGACATTCCTGGAGAATTGGAGTCCAGTGTGAAGAAGAGGAAAGCTGAAGAGTCTGTCATGGAGCCCGGTCCTAGCAAGAAGGTTAGGAAGGATAAAGAACTGGAGTTCGGGGAAAAGGAGGTTGAGAAAGAAGTTGAAAAAGAAGTGGGGCCCGATCCAGAACCAGTGGTGGATAAGGGTAAAGGGAAGGAAAAGGAACTGGGGCCCAAGGAGAATGAGGAGGATACAATGAAGGAGTAGAAACTGGGGTCCGAATTGTAAATATAAAATGTAACATAGAAATAATTGTAACATATCAAATGTGTTCAAAAACTCAAAGTGTGAAAGTAAAAGACTGAACAGATGTGAAAAGCGGAGTCCAAAGCATGACAGAATGAGTACTTGAAACAGAGAACAAGAATGATAATTGAAACGAAAATGAATTGAAAATTGAAGAAAAATGTCATGACAAAAATAAAAGAATGGACCATGGCAGAGTTTGATCATAACTTGGAAAGGGGTCCTGGCTTGTTGGGATATTTGTGATGAAATTCTTCAAGGAGGTCCGGTGCATTAAGTTCAGTAGCTAGTACCCAATCAGTGTCTTGTCCTGTGCCCTCATAGCCCATCCATTTAACTAGATATTGAAGTTTACATTTGCGCCTTCTGTCTATTTTTGAGTCAAGGATAGCGTCAAGTTCATAGTTTTCTTCATCATCAATCATAACTGGATTGGGGGCCGGTGGTGTATGATCTTCAAACTGATTAATAGTCGTGGGCTCCAGCATTGAAATGTGAAAGACAGGATGCACCATCTTGTAAGCATCTGGAAGCTGAAGTGTATATGAGAGTGAACCATGCTGGGCTAAAACCTTGAAAGGTCCTAAATACTTTTCAGCAAGCTTCTTTGAAGGTCTTGTAGTCCAAAAGTATTGAGCTTTGACAAAAACATAGTTGCCAATAAAAATCTTGGGACCCGGTAATCTGTGACGATCAGCAGGTCCTTGATAATGCTCTTGAGCTTCCTTCATACTACTCTTGAGATATTGGTGTAATTCATCAAGGTTAACAACATATTCACGGGCACGAGCTGAGGCCAGATCATGCTCTGGATGAATAGAAATGTTTGGATGATAACCTTTGTTAGCAAAGAACGGAGATACATTGGTAGTAGCATTAGGAGCATTATTGTATGCAAACTCAGCTAATGGTAGTAACTCCGACCAGTTGTCTTGTTGATAGTTGCAATATATACGGAGATATTGCTCCAAGGTTTGATTAACACGTTCAGTTTGTCCATCGCCCTCCAGATGATACCCAGAAGTGAAATTCAAACGCATATCAAGGGCTTGTCCAAGGGATCTAAAGAAGTGAGAGACAAACTCGGAGCCCCGATCAGAAGTGACATGGGACAGAACTCCATGTTTAGAGAAAACATGCATAACGAATAGACTTGCCAGTTGTGCAGAAGTAATGTTAACCGTTGTAGGTATGAATATACTCTGCTTGGATAACCTGTCAATGACTACAAGTATTGAGTTGTAGCCATCAGAGTCTGGTAATTGTTCAATGAAGTCCATTGATATGGAATTCCACGGGAGCTCTGGTACAGGTAGTTGCCTAAGGAACCTGTATGGCTTATGTCATTGAGACTTTGACCGCATACAAGTAACACAGGACTTGCAAAATTCTTGGACAAAGGAATGGAGTCCGGGCCAGACATAATTGTGTCGAATAAGTTTGATAGTCTTGTTCTGCCCAAAGTATCCAGAAAGGATATGGTCGTGCTTGTACTGCAAGACCTTGGGTCGGACTCTGTCCACATCTGGAACATAGATTCTGTTATCTAGGCATAGGAGTCTGTCTTCACCTAGTTTCCATCTTGAGTCATTTCCATCGTTGATGTGTATTGACGCAACGGAGTCCAAGGGTAGTGCATCTTTGATGTCATTGTAAAGCTTGTGAATGTCCACAACAACGGAGCTCTAAAGAGCAGGCACAATAAGGATGTAGCTCTAAGGGAGGCTGAAAGCTGATCCTGAGTAAAGATCGGTCTAAGGTTCTGGGGATTAATGCTTGCATAATCGTTACCCCTCTCTTTTAGGTAGACGTCCCATTGTCTAGTTAGTGCATCCGGTTTAGCACCAAGGTGTCCAGGACGAAAATGTATTACTATATTGAATTGAGATAAGAATTTGGACCACCAAGCGTGACAGCAAGTAAGCAATTTTGTAGCTGCAAAGTATTCCAAATTCTTATGATCAGTAACAAGGTCAACTGCAGGGGCCACACCTTCCAGGTAATGACCCCACTTTTTGAAAGCTTCGAAAATGGCTAACAATTCTTTATCATGAACATCATAATTATGTTCTGCTTGATTGAATGTTCTTGAGTGAAATGCAATAGGATGAAGTTCACCATATATCCAAAGTGATATAATGGCAGCTAAAGTATAATCAGAAGTGTCGGTCTCCACCACAATAGGTACATTGGGAACCCAATGGGTGAGGACGGGGGCTGATGTGAAAGCCTGTTTGATTGAGTCGAAGGCAACTCGACATTCTTCAGTAAAGGACCATAGGACCCCTTTCTTGGTAAGACATGTCAAGGGGACCGTTAGGTCTGAATAATTGAATATGAAGCATCTATAGAAATTAGCAAAACCTAGAAACGATTGTATATCCTTGACCTTGTGGGGCTCCGGGATTCCAAGATAGTCTTGACCTTATTGGGTGACATTCGAAGTCCATGTTCAGATATAATATACCTAAGAATTCAACTTCACTTTTATGGAACTTGCATTTATCATGATGAGCATATAGACCATTAGCATGAAGTTGTTGGAGCACCTCTTTGACATCTTTTCGGTGTTCATCCAAGTTATCTGAATAGATTAGAATATTTTCCAAATAAGCCAATACAGAGACGTCCAATAGATCATTGAAGATGTCATTAATAAATCTCTGGAAGGAGGCTGGTACATTAGTTAAACCAAAAGGCATTACTAACCACTCGAAGGAGCCATAGCAAGTTCAGAAAGTGATTTTGTATTCATCACCTTCAGCAATGCGTACAAGGTGGTAAGCGTGTTGGAGGTCGATTTTGGAATAGATCCTAGATCGTTTTGGAGTGTCCAATAGGTCAGTTATAAGGGGTAACAGATACCAATCCTTTTTAGTAGCCCTATTGAGACCCCTGAAGTCTACACATAACCTCAGGGACCCATCCTTCTTGCATATGAATAGGACTGGAGTACCATGCGGAGACCGAGTAGGTCGTATATAACCCATACAAAGATGTTCGTCTAAGAACTCTTGGAGAGTGATAAGCTCAGTTGCAGAGAGTGAGTATATGGGACCCAGAGGTATGATGGCACCATCCTCAAGATTGATCTTGAGGTCATAAGGTCTATGAGGGGCTAGAGTATCAGCATGTGACTTGGAAAAGACATCAGCGAATTCATGATATTCTTTGGGCACACTGTTTAACACATCGGGGTCCAGATCCATAGATGTTGCTCGTGCTCGGAGTTCCGGATCTTCAAGGTTAATAGTAAAGCATTGTGAACCTTCCATATTTGCTGCCCACATATAAGCAGTAGTGTTGACAAAAGATATTGAAGGCTTGACAGAGGTTGACAGCATGAAGGCCAATGCTTGAGGAGTAGGTGTCGCGGAGTCCGCAGACGCAGGAGTTGATTATCCAGGAGGTTGCTTGATTGAGGCGGATGCCACATGAACGTTGGACGAGGCCTTTGACAACCCATTTATCGGAGTCCGGAATGAGATACTGCCCAGTACCCAATCAATCAACAGATTGTAGTGGGTGAGCCAGTTGTGTCCCAAGACAGCGACGCATGAGGAGTCCAGAGTTGTAACATAGAACATCATAGACGTGGTTTCCCCAGAGGGAAATGTGATTTCGAGGTCTGCAGCTTCTGTAATTACAGAGTTAATTGAATCATCAAACAGAGATAATGGAAGGGGGTCAATAGAATACGTAGATATAGAATGAGTCTTTACAAATTTTGATTCAACAAAACAATGTGAGGAGCCCAAGTCAACAAGAGTATATACAGGAGCTGGAATGGATTCAAAAGAGAGCATAATCGTAAGAGAATTAGAATTAGAAAGAGCAGAAGTGTTGAGTCTAAGATTGATAACCGGGCGGATTTGGGGATTAACGCAGTTCGACTGCCTGGAGTCTGACAGACTGATCACTAGTTTTTTTGACCCAGATGCGGAGTCCTTGGCCTTAGCCCTGTCATCCATGTTGGGCTTCTCCTCAGTGTTGGAGGTGCATGCTTTAGGCGCAGGGTGATTGTTAGAACCGGAGCCTGAAGCTTGGTTGTTGTTCCACCTAGCTTTATTGCAATCCTTTGCAATATGGCCCTTAAGTCCACAAGCAATACATAAGCCCACATCAATGTGGTGCTTTCACTCGGTGTCCATGAGTCGACCATCAGGTCCCAAATGAGTGTTCTGTGGAACACTTGTATTGGTGACAGTAACGGTAGTGGTCTTATTCTTTGAATTATTCGGAGTCCGAGACTTGTTGCTTTTAGAGCCATTGTTGTTACTACTATTAGGATATTGTTAGAGGTAGATGTACTTGAGGTCGTCGGACCCTGACGAGCCTTGCATCTACTTTCTTCACGACGTGTTTGCCAATAATGTTGGTCAATTTGCAATACAACTTGACATAGTGACTCATAAGTCTTGGTTTTGGCCGGATCTTAGCAAGATCGTCCAAAATACGATCGGGGAGTGCGTTCTTGACCATGCAGTAATAACCCCTATTGTTGAATTGTGTCCTTGCCTTATACTTGGCAAAGGCAATGAAGTACTTGGTCGCACGATGGTTTGTAGCCATCTTGAGGTCTTCCAAGTCTTCTTTGGCATCCTCCTCCATATCTACTGGCCCAAAGTGTTCTTTGAGTCCATAGACAAACTCCTCCCAATACAATAAGTATAAGGGAGTCGCTTCCCAAGAAGGATAGTCAGCCATTACAGCTGGCTCGAAGTTTTCGAGGGCAGTGCCCCGATGATAAGAGAGAGCATAATAGATCTTGGATCTATTCTTCTTAAATGTTTTTGGCTTTGATTTGAACATCAGCACACATTGAAACAAAAAATTAGAAAGCTTCTCTGGATTAGACCCATCGAATGTATCTGGGTCCCAAATTTTGGCACCCTTCTTGACTCTGTCCTCATCAGAGTCAGAGTCATCATCGGAGTTCGAGTGATGATGACGATGCTTGCGCTTTTTGCATTTTCTTCTACGCCTATCATCATCACTTGAACTTGGGTCAGAAGTGTCGCCCGAATCATTGCTGTCCAAATCCTTAGGTTTCTTCTTGATGTTTCTTCTTCTTTCTTTTTTCAGGTTCTGAAGAGCTGTCACTACTAGGGTCACTATCATTAGGGTCCCTCATAAGGTCATGAGCTGGTTCAGCACGTTGTTTGCCTTTGTCACAGGAAGGACCTGCTACTGGCATCAGTGTCCGAGATTGAAGTTGTTCGTTATCAATTTCTTCTTGAAGATGTTCTTCCTCACTTGTATTGACTTCGTGAACTGTGGCCATAGTGATAGTCGAAGACATTGTCGGAGTGTCTACTTGCGGAGTTCATTTCTTGCAAGGTTCTTTGGCAAGAGGTTCAACTACTTTGCCTCTTGACTTCTTGTAATGGTCTCTTCGATCACTAGTGGTTTCTTTGGGTGGTGGTGTGGAGGAATATCTGAAAGGAGCAGGTTTTCCTGACATGCGATTAAAGGTTTCAGTCAGAAATACTGTTACGTCCTGATATCTAGGCACAACTTCAGACTCCGGATATAGTAGAATGAAGTAAGTAATTCGGAGTCTGGATGATATAACTGAAAGGACTTGGCTTCAACTTATATGCTGTGCCCTTAACCATATGTGTTGTCCTTATTTCAGAATGAAGTTCAGACGAACAGAGGTTCGGAGTCCGATGATTGTCACAGACAAATCGGTTGTAAGATGCTTGGAGGCCGAGCATAGTGGAATGTGAAAAGAGATAGGCAGACGGGGGCCGGAGTGAGTTAAGAGATAAAAAAAATGAATTCCTGACTACCAAACCATAATACAATGAAGGCTATTTATACTAAATGGAGCCTGAAGGTAAATGGGGAAATAGTCAGGGTCACAGAGATGGAACAGATAAAGGAGAAATACAAATGAGTGTGGTTGGCTGGCGATAACATAAATCAGAGGCCGATGGGAATGTAATGTAATAGTCATGTGGAACATAAACACGTGAAATCATAAATGATGCTTGGCATTGATGAAAGATAAGCAAGATAAAAAAGATGGAGATCTGAAGATAAAGAACGAACGGTAAGAATGAAAGTAAAGTCGGAGGTCCAACAACAAATAGAATGTGAACAGAAACATGAGATGAAGACCGAAATCAAAGATGAGTAACATAACGGAGTCTGAGAGAAATCAAAGATGAATAAAATATCAGGGTCCGAGATGGATATCGGGATCAGGTCTTGACACTCTGCTAGGTGAGATTCCCTTTGCATGTATTATTTCCTTTATTTATATACTTTGGATTTCCCCTCTGCTAGGTCTGGCGTTATGTCTGTCAGACTCCGAGGGTTGCCCTTATAGCTCCCTCTATAAATTTCTTTCATCTAATTTGGGGGTTTACAACTTTAATAAATGCGAAATTTATTTCTCACTTCCCAGCACCTGCAGTAAAGAACTCAACTACCACTTTTAAAATGCTCTATGTTCTGTTACATGTTCCCCAAATATCAATCTTGGGTGCCTAGGCTTTATTTTTGACTTTATACAAACCATAGATTCTATGGACCTCATACATGCCTCACCAGGCACCCAAGACCTGACTGTAGACCACTAATCATCAAAGAACAATGGTTTGGGAATCATTTCTAAACTATATAGTACTTATATGTAGCATATCATTCAAAATTTAAGGCCCCTCAACAAGCACGCATGCTTCAATGAGTAGCCAGAGTGTGGGACAAGGATTGGTGTAGGCCTCCATAAGGGGCTTAAAAGTCCATACTAAGGCTACTACCTCAAAAAGGGGTTGGAGATTTTCCAAATTTGGGTCCAACCTACTTTAAAGGATTCTATCAGATTATTAAAAAATCTTTCAAAAATGTATATTTGATGAAAAGATATGATGTTATTTAATAGTGCTGGGACAAGGACCGGGCCTTGCCTGTATTAAAATGAGTTCTATGTAGCCTCATTGCTAGAGACGCAGGATAGTGGGAATACATGATATATTTTTCGAGGACAGGAACAGGCTATGAACAGGGAAACAAAATGCGATATTTTGAGTGGTTTTGGGGAAAACCCCGCAGGGGTTCCAGCTGGAGATGCAGGACGAGGATCTGGGGGAGTTCATGAGCGGTGATTGGGTGGGTGGGAAAACCCCGCCGTCGCGAAAACCCCCGGAACTCAAGTCAGACACATCGAGCAAGGGTGAGAGGTGTAAAGGAAGAAATGGGATGTAGAGGGCGGGTGAAAAGAAATATCCAATGAGGCTACGGGCCTCTGTCTTGTCTGGATGCGGGCTTGTGATTGTGGTGCGAGACGAAGGGTGTCACGCGTCACACACGCTGCGTCGTCACATAGACCGCAGACTGTTTTCACGTCGTTCCTCGTGCTTACACAGTCTAATAGCTGTGAAAGCTTTGCTAATTTTAACTTCGCTACAGTGCTCGACAAGAGCTGAGTAAGCCAAACAGGAGCAAGCAAACGAGATTTTTAAACGATTTTTCACGCCCAGCACAAACGACTCGCTCTCCTTTCTAAGCTCTGGAACCACCTTTCACAACCTCTTGGGAATTCATTTATTTATCGTAAGCTAGTTTTCCTTCGTTTGTACGTTGATTGTTTCTTAGCTGCAGACGTTGTAAGGATACGGAACCAGATTCCCTATTTGTATACTTACCCTTTTCAGCTCGTTCCTCGTTGTTGATTATTCAGGCAAGTTCGTAGGGGATCGGAGGTGAGAAAGGTATATAGAAAGTCGATTCTTGCATGTACATATCCCATCGCTTTAGTGAATATCACTGTTGGTGTTGACTGACCTGAGAGCTGGATGTATACCTCTTCGAACCGTGTCCCTTCCGAGGGGATGGAACCTACTTATCGAGTTCAGAGGAAGAATAGGAGACGAGAAATCGGGTAAAGAGCGACTTGCGCTCATGGACGTTCAACATGCCGCCGTTCTATCACAATTGACCATGGACCCTCCGCTTTCCCCGAAGGCGCTCTACATTGGTAAGCTCAGCCAAGGCTTGCACGTGAACTTGGGATCTTTCAAGATTAGAGCAGCTCCTGGCGGGTTTACTGGAGCACCTGGATAGGGTTATAACGGGACGACGTCTTGATTGTCTCCAGGAATTGTCTACGGCCATAAAGACTGGCAAGGACAAAGACATTCCGCTCATTTACAAATGTCAGCCTAATATCTGCTGATTATCTTCGGATATTTTCCATCAATGGAAACATCGGACTTGTTCTGGTTCCCCAGTTACTGGGATGATATTATATTCTTTACCGAAGCTTCAGGATCTTTTCCTATCTGGAGGAATGGAAGAGCTTGTCAGCATACTTACAGACTTATTTTACCAGAACTCCACACCCTCTTCCTGAAATCAAATGACTACCATACCAATAAGTCATAACTGGCGCTACTAGTCCCAGTAAGACTGATGCTATGCACGGCAGAACAGTTCCATTTATAAATAAAAAAAAGGTGTACCTCCTAATTTTTTTCCAGAATTGACGATGTAATTATGTAACTGTAAAGTTAAGTGGTGTTTATCCCGTTGGACCCTCTACTTTCTTGATGAAAAATCAGTAGAGACGAGGATATAATCGATCTCATGGAATTTCGAGCTAACAAAAATGAAGATACCGAAAACATAGAACGGGAATACTTGACTACAGTCTACAACGCACTGAAGACATCAGCAATCACCTATATAATATGTGGTCGTGGTAGGCGATAAGAGATAAAATCATACTCAATCCCGGTTAGGGGATCAGCAAGACACCGCGCTACACAATATCTCTGCAAGTATGCAAGGGTTAATCCAAAGCTCAGCCCGGGACGTTCTCTATAGCGTACATTGGCCCCGGCCCATGCTGAATGACCCATAAGGTATCTCCACTAGGCCTGTTATAACTCTTCTGTTCGTGCCAATGATCTACGTTTCTCGGTCGGGACTCTCCAACCTCCCTCCATCTCGCAGGTCATCATCTTCACGTAATGCCGACAATCTTTGCTACGCGATAGGAACGGAAACAATATTGAATGCGGATTGTTCAAGCTTAAAGGGCTATCCAAGCTAATATACCTGACTTTACGGTGCGTATCACGAACAATCTCTGCGCCTAAATTCGCATATTTACAGCCTTGCTCTGATTCTACAGTACATCTGCGACACATTTTTAGGCCATTCTTGTCTCTTTACACCTGTATATCCGAAAGTTTCGCCACGGAGTATCCCTATCCTCCTACCGCGCGACTCTATGCAACCCTGTCGCTAGCATACCCTCTGCTACACAGCCCGTGCAGCAATCGGAGGCAGTTCTCGCAGCTTCCGAGCCATAGCCACACCCGTGGAGTTCGGCACATTAGTAGCCGCGGTTCTGGTGCACATCAGGAAGGAAACCTCTCGTCTATGTAACCAAGGCCCAGGTACATTTGAACATCATGTATCGAATATACATTTATCTTTTTTGCTCCTAGAATATATTCTATATTGAGACGTGCTTGAGATGCTCAAGCCGTCCACATCGACTTGGACGTTTAGGTGTCTATTCGTACTACGTTCTGCCTTGGATGACAAGTCACATCACGAAACCTGGCAAGTGTACATAAACTATATAACGCTATCATAACTTTTATAGCGTCCTATAGCGTTCGTAGAACGAGCGTTTATGCTAGGAATGCTATATAGCGCTATATAGTTTATGTACAACTTGCCAGGTTTCCTGATGCAGCCATGCTGTATTTCGCCAAGGATAGCAATGCGCGTTATGCAGGAACGGTATGTGTGAGCTATATTCCCTGTTCAGGTTATCTTTACTCGTATCCTAAACATTCTACGAATCTGCCCTTTTTAGGAAAGTGACCTTTTATTTTGGGTGGGCTTCGTTCCTTACGCTGCCTTTTACCTCTCTTTATATACCCAGCAGCCATAACTTCCCAGCGCTTGCCAATCAAACTATCTTATCACGCTCTCTGTGATAAGAATCCATGGATGGGCCTAGACTCAGTATTCTTCTTCTTTTTCTTTACCACGTCACAATAAAAAGATAGAAATGCAATGGCCTAGACTCTGTGTATTACTATAACAATCTTGGAAAAGTAAAATGCAATGGCCTAGACCTTTAGCATATGCCGAATAATTATAACGCTTGCCAATCAAAATATCTTATCACGCTCTCTGTGATAAGATCCATGGATAGGCCTAGACTCAGTAGTATTCTTCTTTTTCTTTATCACTGTCACAATAAAGAGATTGAAATGCAATGGTCTAGACTCTGTGTATTACTATCACAATCTTGGAAAAGTAAAATGTAACGGTCTAGACCTTTAGCATATGCCGAATAATTACGGTAACGGTATCGAATGGAAAGGACTCGGAATGACAATGAAACGGGTGATCACGTACGTATATGACATGTCCGTCCGGAACCTCGCCTCACGACTGAATTACGCGTGATTTCTAAAACTTAAGGCTTGGAGGATGTAGCTACAGATATCTGGCTGAAATTCCAGGCCGTTCGCTATTTTCCTAAAGCGTGATAAAGGAAATGGTCTAGAACTTGAAACAGCAAAAAAAAAACAATCACTCTACTTCTACTGCATATTCTTCGGTCATTCCCGTACGTGTTCTAGATCTTTCAGTATTTCTTGCTCTTCGCAACATGATTCTGTAGCAGGATCCCGGTAAACGGTCCCTACGTGTCAACAATAGACCAGTCTAGAACAGTCTTATCTTGAGTTCGACAGTCATTATTTGAAGAATTTGTTTTTTATAACATTGACATTCTGATTTTTTTAGAGTAAAAGGAGCTATATAAATGCCAGGTTATTGCTGCAACTCACTGACAGCCGCCATCCACATTCAATCCCCTTCAAAGTACAAAACAGCGAACAGGATTCGATTCTGTATAATTGGAATGCAGGAAGGTTCGTACGTTTTTATTGATGAAATACCATAATTTCAACTGAGAATCTAAGCAGCAGGCGAAGTCAACCCGATGTTGGGTCAAGTGCGCCAACCTCACTATAATTGGAGTAGGAGATGTCAATTCTGCGTCACCATACAGGGTTGAGTGTATCACCGACTTCGCCCCACTCATTATAACTCAGGTCTCCGGTGGCTCTTATACGACAGCTGGAACAGGTCTGATATGCCTCACAATGAGTATTCTGACATAATTCCCGCAGCATGGACTAATGCTGTCAGTTCAGCACTCCTTGAACATAATCGGTTCGCGAGACAACTACATTATATGTCAAATTTGTCTATCGAGGAATGCCCCAATGTACACCTTATAATAATAATATAATATAACTCTAACTCGTATACTAAGCATTCTACGAAACTGCCCTTTTTAGGAAAGTGACTGTTTATTATAGGCAGATAGGAATAGAATATTCAATGCGCGGTTTCCCCCCTCCTTTTATACTCATAAGCCAAAATACAGGCGCCTAGCAAACAAAATATTTATCACAGTCCCTATGCAACGAGCGGGCTAGACACATGTATCCCTTCTTTCTCCGAATGTATTTTTCACAATCACAATATAGAAGTTCGAAAATGACGCTCTAGACTTTACGTCCTTCTTTTTCACGACGTATGAAAGAATTCTTACTAGCATGAAAAT